>CM038797.1:131010413-131179594 GCA_021764765.1 Vicia sativa
TTTAAGTTTGACAAAAAACCTTTGACTATTTACCCATCTTTCACTTTTTGTTTTTGAATATTGTAATTTAGATAGAAAATGCTTACCGCCTAATAAATATTATCAACAATAAAATTTTACAATATTGATGTTTTGATATTTTTCTTCTTATATTTTTTTCCTTCAATTCAACCAATGGTGGATGATTAATATGTGAAAAAGTTTGATTATTGTATGAGTCTTAGATTTTAAAATAATCTTAATAAATAATTTTGATTAATTGAATATAATAAATTAATTAATATAATTTATAATTTAGTTATTGAGTGCATTAACATAAAAATAAATAAAATATTATGAAATAGTAAAAGCGATTAATAATTATAAAAAAAGTGGTTCATGACATAAATTTTGTAATGCAATGATGAAATTGACTGTGTAAAAAAATTTAATTATTTTTTCTATCTTTGAAAATAAAATACTATTAACTCTATATATAAAATTAAATAATGAAAGGTAAGGAGTTTTAGTTTCAAGTTTCGCCCACGAAAAAAAATATGGCACCATTCATATGTACGTAATACACAATTTATTTTGAATCATCTTCAATTATATTGAAAATATTGTGTACACATTTATTTTGACATTGCTTAGAAATGGGTCTTTGACATAATCTATATCTATAGTAACTCAAATCTTTCCATAGATATACAACAAATTTGATAATAAAAGTTAATATTAAATCACAATTGATGTAAAAATTAAGAACAAAATAATATAAGTTAGTAAGACTCCAAATATCTAAAAAATCCAATGAAGTATCAATATAGAGTTCAGAGGATGATGAACATTCATCTCAAACCCATAAAAACTAAATTAATTTCTAAATATCTTAATATTTAAATTTGTCTCATATAAAACTTAAATATAAATTAAAATAAATTAAATATGATCTTATTTATTAATTTTTTTAATTTATATATTTATTTAATATGTATATAATCGTAATATATAAAATATATTGTATCAAAAGTACATTATTCTATATATAAACTATTTTTTTGAAATTTTAAAATATTTTTTGAAATATAAAATATAAATTCAATTATTGATTATAGTTTTGCCTCCACTATATAATATTTTGAATCTGCCACTCCAAGTTTCTTCAGAAATAATGAAATATCTCATTTTCTTTAAATGACAATTTCACCCTTTAAATAATGATCATGTGGTAATTCGACAGAGTTGTTAATCCAAACCTATCATTGCATTTGTAGATGACGATGATCTTAAAATTGAAAAATCTTAACACTTTGATGATCGAGTAAGTGACATGCTGGTGAATACACATAGTTGTTTGTAGATGACCGACAAACCAAGAATCTCTAAATCACCATGTGATAATCTGTTCACTACACTCCAATAAAGAATATATAAGTTATTTTCCAAGAAGACTTCCAAATTGAAGAAGGATGGTTGTTAGTGTGATTTTAGATAACTATTTATATGGTTGAATCTTTTACATCAAGCTTCAAGGAAGTGTACAATTTTTATTCAATTCTAAAAGATTATAAAATGTACACTATTAAAGATATTATGAAATGACACAAAATTGATTTTAAATTATTTTTTAATAAACTAAAATATGATATTTTATATTTGATAGTATAGATATATATTATTGAAAATTAAAACATAAATTTAAAAGATTATAGAATGTACACTACTAAGGATATTATGAAATGGCATGGAAAATTTATTTTATTAAACTAAAATTTAATATTTTATATTTGATAGTATAGATATATATCATTGAAAATTAAAACATATTTAAAATCACATAATCCTCACAACAAAATTTAAAATATTTTATTTATAAAAATTGTTTAAAATAATGTTAAATTGAAATGATATTAAGTCTTTGATATCTTTAAAAATTATCACATAATGATAAAACACCTCAAGTAATATTTTATTAAAATGATTAAACTTTGATTGATCAAAGTAGGTATTTTGAAGAAAGGCAATTAGACAATCCAATAATATTTGAATATTAAATAATTATTTTATAAAAATTATTTAAACTCTGGAGAGGTATACAAAGTTAGACAATCTAATTTAAAGCTTTTAAGAATAATATTTGGATTAGAAAAGTTTGATGAAGAAGCATGGAGTCCCATTCTAATCAAATAAGAGGTCACCATCTGCCATCATGAGAAATTTCAATAGATAAAATGATAGTTATCAAATCCACTTATAGAGAATAAGATACGCCTAGATTATTTACAAAAGCTCTTATAAAATATTCTTTAAAATCTCCATATAGTACGGGTATGTTATTCTTGTAAGAATTAATATGTCACAGTGCAAAAAAGAAGATTTAACATCTCTTTTTCAAATATTTAACACGATTTATAACCGCTTGTTGTTACTAATTTTATGTTTGACAAAAAACCTTGACTATTTCATCGCACCTTCACTTTTTGTTTTGAATATTGTAATTTAGATAGAAAATGTTTACCGCCCACAAATATGATCAACAATAAAATTTACAATATTGATGTTTTATATTTTTCTTCCTTTCACCCAACAATTTTGATGATTAATGATGTGTAAAAGTTTGATTATTGTATGAGTCTTAGATTTTAAAAATAATCTTAATAAATAATTTTGATTAATTGAATATAATAAATTAATTAATATAATTTATAATTTAGTTATTGAGTGCACTAACATAAAATAAATAAAATATTATGAAATAGTAAAATTAATAAATTATAAAAAAAAAAGTGGTTCATGACATAAATTTTTGTAATGCAATGATGAAATTGACGTGTAAAAAAATTTAATTATTTTTTCTATCTTTGAAAATACTATTAACTCTATATATAAAATTAAATAATGAAAGGTATGAGTTTTAGTATCAAATTTGAGTTTTAGTTTCAAGTTTTGTCCACGGGAGAAAAATATAATCAATCACATGTGCACGTATATACAATTTATTTTGAATCATCTTCAATTATATTGAAAAATATTTTGTACACAAATTCTATTTTGACATTGTTAGAAATGGGTCTTGACATAATCTATATCTATAGTAACTCAAATCTTTCCATAGATATACAACAAAATTTGATAATAAAAGTTAATATTAAAATCACAATTGATGTAAAAATAAGAACAAAGTCGATATAAGTTAAGTAAGACTCCAACATCTAAAATCCAATGAAGAAGTATCAATATAGGAGTTCAGAGGATGATGAATATTCATCTCAAACCCACAAAAACTAAATTAATTTCTAATAAATATCTTTAATATTTAAATTTGTCTCATATAAAACTTAAATATAAATTAAAATAAATTAAATATGGATCTTATTTATTAATTTCTTTAATTTATATATTTATTTAATATGTATATATTGTCATATAAAATATATTGTATCAAAAGTACATTATTCTATATATAAACTATTTTTGAAATTTAAAATATTTTTGAAAATATAAAATATAAAATTCAATTATTGATAATAGTTTTGCCTCCACTATATAATATTTTTGAATCGCCACTCCAAGTTTCTCTCAGAAAATAATGAAATATCTCATTTTCTTTAAATGACAATTTCACCCCTTTAAATAATGATCATGGTACCGATGAGTTGTTAATCCATACCTATCATTGTCATTTAGATGACGATGATCTTGAAAATTGAAAATCTCTAACACACTTTGATGATCGTAGTAATGTGTGACATGGTTGGTGAATACACATAGTTGTCATTTGTAGATGACCGACAAACCAAGAATCTCTAAATCACCATGTGATAACTGTTCACTACACTCCAATAAAGAATATATAAGTTATATTCCAAGAAGACTCAAATTGAAGAAGGATGGTGTTAGTGTGATTTTAGATAACTATTTATATGGTTGAATCTTTAATCGCATTTCAAGGAAGTGTACTAAATTTTTATTCAATTTAAAAGATTATAAAATGTACACTATTAAAGATATTATGAAATGACATGGAAAATTATTTTAAATTTATTTTAATAAACTAAAATATGATATTTTATATTTGATAGTATAGATATATATTATTGAAAATTAAAACATAAATTTAAAAGATTATAGAATGTACACTACTAAGGATATTATGAAATGACATGGAAAATTTATTTTAATTTATTTTTAATAAACTAAAATTTAATATTTTATATTTGATAGTATAGATATATATCATTGAAAATTAAAACATATTTAAAATCACATCCCACAACAAAATTTAAAATATTTTATTATAAAAATTGTTTAAAATAATGTTAAATTGAAATGATATTTTAAGTCTTTGATATCTTAAAAAATTATCACATAATGATAAAACACCTCAAGTAATATTTTATAAAATGATTAAACTTTGATTGATCAAAGTAGGTATTTGGATTAGAAAAAGGCAATTAGACAATCCAATAATATTTGAATATTAAATAATTATTTTATAAAAATTATTTAAACTCTGATAGAGGTATACACAGTTAGACAATCTAATTTAAAGCTTTAAAGAATAATATTTGATTAGAAAAGTTTGATGAAGAAGCATGGAGTCCCATTCTAATCAAATAAGAGGTTGTACCATCTGTCATCATGAGAAATTTCAATAGATAAAATGATAGTTATCAAATCCACTTATAGAGAATAAGATACGTCTAGATTATTTACAAAAGCTCTTATAAAATATTCTTTAAAATCTCTCATATAGTACGGGTGTGCATGTTATTCTTGTAAGAATTAATATGTCACTAGTGCAAAAAGAAGATTTAACATCTCTTATTTCAAATATTTAACACGCATTTATAACCGCGTTGTTGCTACCATTTTAAGTTTGACAAAAAAAACCTTTGACTATTTACTGCACCTTCACTTTTTGTTTTGGAATATTGTAATTTAGATAGAAAAAGTTTACCACCACAAATATGATCAACAATAAAATTTACAATATTGATGTTTTGATATTTTCTTCTATTTTTCTTCCTTTCACCCAACAATTGTGATGATTAATGATGTGTAAAAGTTTGATTATTGTATGAGTCTTAGATTTTAAAAATAATTTAAAAATAATTTTGATTAATTGAATATAATAAATTAATTAATATAATTTATAATTTAGTTATTGAGTGCATGACATAAAAATAAATAAAATATTATGAAATAGTAAAAGCGATTAATAAATTATAAAAAAAGTGGTTCATGACATAAATTTTGTAATGCAATGATGAAATTGACTGTAAAAAATTTAATTATTTTTTCTATCTTTGAAAATAAAATACTATTAACTCTATATATAAAATTAAATAATGAAAGGTATGAGTTTTAGTATCAAATTTGAGTTTTAGTTTCAAGTTTTGTCCACGGAAAAATATGGCAATCAATCACATGTACGTAATACACAATTTATTTTGAATCATCTTCAATTATATTGAAAAAATATTTTGTACACAAATTTATTTTGACATTGCTTAAATGGGGTTCTGACATAATCTATATCAGTAACTCAAATCTTTCCATAGATATACAACAAAATTTGATAATAAAAGTTAATATTAAAATCACAATTGATGTAAAATTGAGAACAAAGTGATATAAGTTAAAAGACTCAAACATCTAAAATCCAATGAAGAAGTATCAATATAGGAGTTCGTAGGATGATGAACATTCATCTCAAACCCCACAAAACTAAATTAATTTTAATAAATATCTTTAATATTTAAATTTGTCTATATAAACTTAAATATAAATTAAAATAAATTAAATATGATCTTATTTATTAATTTCTTTAATTTATATATTTATTTAACATGTATATATCATCACATAAAAATATATTGTATCAAAAGTACATTATTCTATATATAAACTATTTTGAAATTTTAAAATATTTTTGAAAATATAAAATATAAAATTCAATTATTGATAATAGTTTTGCCTCCACTAAATAATATTTTTGAATTTTCCACCAAGTTTCTCAGAAATAATGAAATATCTCATTTTCTTTAAATGACAATTTCACTCCTTTAAATAATGATCATGGTAATCGCGTAGTTGTTTAATCCATACCTATCATTGTCATTTGTAGATGACGATGATCTTGAAAATTGAAAAATCTTAACACACTTTGATGATCAGTAACAGTGACATGGTTGGTGAATACACATAGTTGTCATTTGTAGATGACCTGACAAACCAAGAATCTCTAAATCACCATGTGATAATCTGTTCACTACACTCAATAAAGAATATATAAGTTATATTCCAAGAAGACTTCAAATTGAAGAAGGATGTTGTTAGTGTGATTTTAGATAACTATTTATATGGTTGAATCTTTACATCAAGGCTCAAGGAAGTGTACTAAATTTTTATTCAATTTAAAAAGATTATAAATGTACACTATTAAAGATATTATGAAATGACATGGAAATTGATTTTAAATTTATTTTAATAAACTAAAATATGATATTTTATATTTGATAGTATAGATATATATTATTGAAAATTAAAACAAAAATTAAAAAGATTATAGAATGTACACTACTAGGATATTATGAAATGGCATGGAAATTTATTTTAAATTTATTTTAATATATATAATATTTTATATTTGATAGTATAGATATATATCATTGAAAATTAAAACATATTTAAAATCACATAATCCTCACAACAAAATTTAAAATATTTTATTATAAAAAATTGTTTAAAATAATGTTAAATTGAAATGATATTTTAAGTCTTTGATATCTTAAAAAAATTATCACATAATGATAACAACACCTCAAGCAATATTTTATTAAAAATGATTAAACTTTGATTGATCAAAGTAGGTATTTGGATTAGAAAAAGGCAATTAGACAATCCAATAATATTTGAATATTAAATAATTATTTTATAAAAATTATTTAAACTCTCATAGAGGTATACACAGTTAGACAATCTAATTTAAAGCTTTTAAGAATAATATTTGATTAGAAAAGTTTGATGAAGAAGCATGGAGTCCCATTCTAATCAAATAAGAGGTCGTACCATCTGTCATCATGAGAAATTTCAATAGATAAAATGATAGTTATCAAATCCACTTATAGAGAATAAGATACGTCTAGATTATTTACAAAAGCTCTTATAAAATATTCTTTAAAATCTCTCATATAGTACGGGTGTGCATGTTATTCTTGTAAGAATGAAGATGTCACTAGTGCAAAAGAAGATTTAACATCTCTTTTTTCAAATATTTAACACGATTTATAACCGTTGTTGCTACCATTTTAAGTTTGACAAAAAAACTTTGACTATTTATCGCACCTTCACTTTTTGTTTTGGAATATTGTAATTCTAGATAGAAAATGTTTACCCACAAATATGATCAACAATAAAATTTACAATATTGATGTTTTGATATTTTTCCTTCCTTTCACTCCAACAATTGTGATGATTAATGATGTGTAAAAGTTTGATTATTGTATGAGTCTTAGATTTTAAAAATAATCTTAAAAAATAATTTTGATTAATTGAATATAATAAATTAATTAATATAATTTATAATTTAGTTATTGAGTGCACTGACATAAAAATAAATAAAATATTATGAAATAGTAAAAGCGATTAATAAATTATAAAAAAAAAGTGGTTCATGACATAAATTTTTGTAATGCAATGATGAAATTGACTGTGTAAAAAAATTTAATTATTTTTTTCTATCTTTGAAAAATAAAATACTATTAACTCTATATATAAAATTAAATAATGAAAGGTATGAGTTTTAGTATCAAATTTGAGTTTTAGTTTCAAGTTTTGTCCACGGGAGAAAAATATGGCAATCAATCACATGCAATGTAATACACAATTTATTTTGAATCATCTTCAATTATATTGAAAAATATTTTGTACAAATTCTATTTTGACATTGCTTAGAAATGGTGTCTTGACATAATCTATATCTATAGTAACTCAAATCTTTCCATAGATATACAACAAAATTTGATAATAAAGTTAATATTAAATCACAATTGATGTAAAAATTGAGAACAAAGTGATATAAGTTGAGACTCTAACATCTAAAATCCAATGAAGAAGTATCAATATAGGAGTTCAGAGATGATGAACATTCATCTCAAACCCCACAAAACTAAATTAATTTCTAATAAATATCTTTAATATTTAAATTTGTCTCATATAAAATTAAATATAAATTAAAATAAATTAAATACCGATCTTATTTATTAATTTCTTTAATTTATATATTTATTTAACATGTATATTGTCATATAAAATATATTGTATCAAAAGTACATTATTCTATATATAAACTATTTTTTGAAAAATATAAAATATTAAATTCAATTATTGATAATAGTTTTGCTCACTATATAATATTTTTGAATCTGCCACCCAAGTTTCTCTCAAAATAATGAAATATCTCTTTTTCTAAATGACAATTTCACTCCCTTTAAATAATGATCATGGTGGTACCGATGTAGTTGCTTAATCCATACCTATCATTGTCATTTGTAGATGACGATGATCTTGAAAATTGAAAAATCTCTAACACACTTTGATGATCGTAGTAATAAAGGATATGGTTGGTATACATATAGTTGTCTTGTAGATGACCGACAAACCAAGAATTCTAAATCACCATGTGATAACTGTTCACTACACTCCAATAAAGAATATATAAGTTATATTCCAAGAAGACTTCCAAATTGAAGAAGGATGGTTGTTAGTGTGATTTTAGATAACTATTTATATGGTTGAATCTTTACATCAAGGCTCAAGGAAGTGTACTAAATTTTTATTCAATTTAAAAGATTATAAAATGTACACAAGATATTATGAAATGACATGAAAATTATTTTAAATTTTTTTAATAAACTAAAATATGATATTTTATATTTGATAGTATAGATATATATTATTGAAAATTAAAACATAAATTTAAAAGATTATAAATGTACAATACTAGGATATTATGAAATGGCATGGAAAATTTATTTTAAATTTATTTTAATAAACTAAAATTTAATATTTTATATTTGATAGTATAGATATATATCATTGAAAATTAAAACATATTTAAAATCACATAATCCTCAAACAAAATTTAAAATATTTTATTATAAAAATTGTTTAAAATAATGTTAAATTGAAATTATTTTAAGTCTTTGATATCTAAAAAATTATCACAATGATAAAACACCTCAAGTAATATTTTATTAAAATGATTAAACTTTGATTGATCAAAGTAGGTATTGGATTAGAAAAGGCAATTAGACAATCCAATAATATTTGAATATTAAATAATTATTTTATAAAAATTATTTAAACTCGATAGAGTATACAAAGTTAGACAATCTAATTTAAAGCTTTTTAAGAATAATATTTGGATTAGAAAAGTTTGATAAAGCGGAGTCCCATTCTAATCAAATAAGAGGTCGTATCATCCGTCATCATGAGAAATTTCAATAGATAAAATGATAGTTATCAAATCCACTTATAGAGAATAAGATACGCCTAGATTATTTACAAAAGCTCTTATAAAATATTCTTTAAAATCTCTCTCATATAGTACATGTGTGCATGTTATTCTTGTAAGAATGAAGATGTCACTAGTGCAAAAAGAAGATTTAACATCTCTTTTTCAAATATTTAACACACATTTATAACCGTTGCTACTCTATTTTAAGTTTATAAAAAAACCTTTGACTATTTACTCACCTTCACTTTTGTTTTGAATATTGTAATTCTAGATAGAAAAATGTTTACCGCCCACAAATATGATCAACAATAAAATTTACGTATTGATATTTTCTTCTTATATTTTTCTTCCTTTCACTCCAACAATTGTGATGATTAATGATGTGTAAAAGTTTGATTATTGTATGAGTCTTAGATTTAAAAATAATCTTAAAAAATAATTTTGATTAATTGAATATAATAAATTAATTATAATTTTATAATTTAGTTATTGAGTGCACTGACATAAAATAAATATAAATTATAAAAAAAAAGTGGTTCATGACATAAATTTTGTAATGCAATGATGAAATTGACTCTGTAAAAAAATTTAATTATTTTTTCTATCTTTGAAAATAAAATACTATTAACTATATATAAAATTAAATAATGAAAGGTGAGTTTTAGTATCAAATTTGAGTTTTAGTTTCAAGTTCTCATCCATGGAAAAAATATGGTAATCAATCATATGTGCACAAATACACAATTTATTTTGAATCAATTATATTGAAAAATATTTTGTACACAATTTTATTTTGACATTGTTAGAAATGGGGTCTTGATAATCTATATCTATAGTAACTCAAATCTTTCCATAGATATACAACAAAATTTGATAATAAAAGTTTATTAAAATCACAATTGATAAAAATTAAGAACAAAGTGATATAAGTTAAGTAAGACTCCAACATCTAAAATCCAATGAAGAAGTATCAATATAGAGTTCGTAGGATGATGAACATTCATCTCAAACCCCACAAAAACTAAATTAATTTCTAATAAATATCTTTAATATTTAAATTTGTCTCATAATAAAATTAAATATAAATTAAAATAAATTAAATATGGATCTTATTTATTAATTTCTTTAATTTATATATTTATTTAACATGTATATATACTGTCATATAAAAATATTGTATCAAAAGTATTATTATATATAAACTATTTTTTGAAATTTAAAATATTTTTGAAAATATAAAATATAAAATTCAATTATTGATAATAGTTTTCCTCCACTAAATAATATTTTTGAAATCTGCCACTCCAAGTTTCTCCGTAGAAATAATGAAATATCTATTTTCTTTAAATGACAATTTCACCCCTTTAAATAATGATCATGGTGGTACCACAGAGTTGTTAATCCATACCTATCATTGTCATTGTAGATGACTATGATCTTGAAAATTGAAAATCTCTAACACACTTTGATGATCGTAGTAACAGTGACATGGTTGGTGAATACACATAGTTGTCATTTGTAGATGATCGACAAAACCAAGAATCTCAAATCACCATGTGATAATCTGTTCACTACACTCAATAAAGAATATAAGTTATTCCAAGAAGACTTCCAAATTGAAGAAGGATGGTTGTTAGTGTGATTTTAGATAACTATTTATTGGTTGAATCTACATCATGCTTCAAGGAAGTGTACTAAATTTTTATTCAATTAAAAGATTATAAAATGTACACTATTAAAGATATTATGAAATGACTTGGAAAATTTATTTTAAATTTATTTTAATAAACTAAAATATGATATTTTATATTTGATAGTATAGATATATATTATTGAAATTAAAACATAAATTTAAAAGATTATAGAATGTACACTACTAGGATATTATGAATGACATGGAAAATTTATTTTAAATTTATTTTAATAAATAAAAATGATATTTTTATATTTGATAGATAATATATATTATTGAAAATTAAAACATAAATTTAAAAAGATTTAGAATGTACACTACTAAGGATATTATGAAATGACATGGAAATTTTAAATTTATTTTAATAAACCAAAATAATATTTTATATTTGATTGTATAGATATATCATTGAAAAATTAAAACATATTTAAATCATATAATCCCACAACAAATTCTAAATATAAAATTGTTTAAAATAATGTTAAATTGAAATGATATTTTAAGTCTTTGATATCTTAAAAATTATCACATAATGATAAACACCTCAAGTAATATTTATTAAAATGATTAAACTTTGATTGATCAAAGTAGGTATTTGGATTAAAAAGGCAATTAGACAATCCAATAATATTTGAATATTAAATAATTATTTTATAAAAATTATTTAAACTTCCATAGAGGTATACACAGTTAGACAATCTAATTTAAAGCTTTTAAGAATAATATTTGATTAGAAAAGGTTTGATGAAGAAGCATGGAGTCCCATTCTAATCAAATAAGAGGTTGTACCATCCGCCATCATGAGAAATTTCAATAGATAAAATGATAGTTATCAAATCCACTTATAGAGAATAAGATACGTCTAGATTATTTACAAAAGCTCTATAAAATATTCTTTAAAATCTCATAATGGTGTATGTTATTCTGTAAGAATGAAGATGTCACTATGAAAAGAAGATTTAAACTTTTTTCAAATATTTAACACGCATTTATAACTTCAAGAGTTGCTACCATTTTAAGTTTGACAAAAACCTTTGACTATTTAATGTGACCTTCACTTTTGTTTTGAATATTGTAATTCTAGATAGAAAATGTTTATCGCCAACAAATATGATCAACAATAAAATTTATAATATTGATGTTTTGATATTTTTCTTCTTATATTTTTTCCTTTCACCCAAAATCATGATGATTAATGATGTGTGAAAAGTTTGATTATTGTATGAGTCTTAGATTTTAAAAAATAATCTTAAAAAATAATTTGATTAATTGAATATAATAAATAAATTAATATAATTTATAATTTATTATTGAGTGCAATGTGATAAAATAAATAAATATTATGATGCCTCGATTTGTATCAAGTGACCTTTCAAAACTATTGCTAGCCATGTTTATGATTATGGTAAAAATGTAAAATTAGTATAAAAGGACTTTGTACAACGTGGGGAAATATGGACACTATAAAAAGGGTTGTCCTAAAAGTCGATTCATGTAGGAGATGGAAGTGGAGGTGGTGATAAAGAAGTTAACAAATACATGGTATAAGGAGGTTGTAGGAAGTGGTGTGATGGACCTCCTGATGGTGGTTCAAACAACGCCAATCCGTAAAGGAAAGGAGAAAAGGCGTGAGATCAAGGTGAAAAGGCAAAAGGTCCGACTAAAAATGATTGAGAATTGTATAGTGGATTATTCATTGTATAGTGCATTGTTATGTTAAAAGTTAACTATTTAAAATTGCTCTCAAATAAATATGGATTTAAGAAACCATGAATGAATATAGATTTAAAATTAAATATGTTGCATTATATTTACTTTATTTGAAATTATTGGGCTCTTCATTCTCCTTACTCTTTAAACACTCGTGAATTATTAAAAAAAATCTCATTGTCTCAATACAACATTTTCTTTTAAAACTCACAAAACACAAAATATATGATAAGGATGTGTCTTTAAGTTGAGGATTTGCTTAATTTTGTAAAACAAATAATAACAAAGAATAATATAATGCACAATAGGGTAACATAACAAGTATAGAAAGTCCTATTGGAAAGTCAAGACATGATGTGTTGAACCTATTCATCTAGAACAACATGTCAAGAAGATGTACTAACATGAAGCATCGACATCATGCCTCATGAACTAAATGAGATTGGTTCTCATATTTAAGATGTTCTTAGGTAGAAATTGAATGGTTGATTAAATGAGGAGTTGTAACGGCGAAGTTAAAGAATCGGGTAGTGATTAAATGAGGAGTTGTAAACGGGCGAAGTTTAACTTTGAATTGATACTATAATAGTGGATTTCATCCATGACTTAGAAACCTGCATGTGTGTGTGTTGCACTCTAACTCGAGTAAATGCCTACCGTGTTATTTATGTTTCCTACACCATAATTTACCTTGCTTGTATGTTAATGTCAAATCGATGTCTCGACATCTTTATAGAACATTTGAGTCTGTGAATACCAAAATTTTAAGGAACAATCAAGGTGAAGGTCAACTTAATGTTTTCAACAGAGAAATTTAAAACAACCATTTTTCTAAAATATGATAATAATAAGGACAAAGAAATATTTAATTCACGATTAATTAATGTCGGATACAACTATGAGTTGTTATAGTCCCACATTGATTAATTAATGTCGGATACAACTATGAGTTGTTATAGTCCCACATTACCTGAATATGTGAAATATTGATTTATTATAAAAACTTATTTACCTAACTTTTGAAGTTTTGATTGAAATGTAGTATCTCCATAGTTCGATTTGGTGGAGGACGATGGCTGAACTAATAGGATCATGTTATAATATGGAGACTTATACTTATGGTGAAGAATGTTGAGTACAAAATGAGTTGAAAAACATAATTTACTCTCAACCCCAATACACCCACACTTAAAGTATTTTGACATCTGCATCTTGTAAAAAAAAATTAATCCTATATAATCTTAGTCTCTTCCTTCATAATATTAACTGATATGGCCCTTATAAAACTTTTTCTAACATCTATATTTTTAACTAATCTCATAATTAATTACTGTTTTAAGGTAAGTGGAAAAATTACAAAGAACGTTGATAAGAGGTTATATCAACTCATTTATTAACATCGAAATAAAGAGAGAACAGTATATTATGCTTTAATGACGCACACACCTATTTCGTTGTCCATAAGTTCAACTAACAGTCGCCATCGTTATTTTCTTGAATTATTTTTAGGCATTGAAATGCACGAAAATTGTAGAGCACTACAACGTGACAAACTCCAACAAACAAACACCAAACGACCATACACAATAAACAGATCTAGCTGCTCGCCCTGTTCGGCTTCAACGAGATGAAATCCTATCACAAAATTAAATGTAATCATAAGTGTCTTATGTGACAGAGACATGACTCAAATGTCTATAAATATACCTGATGTTGATCAAGGTTGGGAACCCAGTCATTTGTGGCAGGGTTGCTTATAGCCTCTAATTTGTGTTTCACCAACATCAACATAGCTAACAGGTAACTGAATCTCATATCCACTTTCATCTCCTTCTCTAACTGTTTTTATAAACCCACTTCCTGTCTGTATTACCAAAACAATTACAAATAAAACCAAAATGAAAAACAAACAAAAAAAAACATAGTAAAATCACGAACCGCATGATGATGTTTATCAATCGACAACAACTCCTTGTAATACTGAGTTTCCACAAATTCATCTTCCACTGATCCATTTGAGGAAGGAAAAGCTTGAGACTTAGATTGAAGAGATTGAAGTTTTTCAAGCTCAATGTTGTGTGAAGAGAGAGTGGAGAAGTTGAGGGGGTTTTGTGTTTCGGGTTCGCTTCTGTTGGGTTTGATGGGTCGTTTAGGAGTTAAAGCGTCGAATTGAGCTTTGATTTGATTTGTGATTCTGATTTGTTCATGGGCATCTAAGACCTCGTCGCTTCGACTTGGTTTTGTTGATGTCAACTGTCCTACCATGATGTTTGTTGTTTTGATCTACGCAGAAAGGGCCAAAGTGGGGCTGGAGGATGAGT
Organism: Vicia sativa; assembly: GCA_021764765.1. Taxonomy (NCBI): domain Eukaryota; kingdom Viridiplantae; phylum Streptophyta; class Magnoliopsida; order Fabales; family Fabaceae; genus Vicia; species Vicia sativa. Next base: position 131,025,643 of record CM038797.1, read on the forward strand.
GCTAGAACTTTATAGAGAGGGACAAGAGAAAGTGACAAAAACAGTGGGAAATTAAATGAAACTATGGGCTTTGAGAAACCGTGGATTTCGTATACGTAGCTAATTATTGGTAAGGAATGCGTATTCCAATAGTAAAACAATCATGTATCTCAAAATTTATTATATTTTCTCCGCTAAAATAGAGTTTTGCCGCCAGTATTAATAGACAGTTAATCTAATAATATTGTCATAGAAATTATACTTATACTAAATTAGTTTTGAAATTTGCAGATCAAATATGAGATGTCAAGGTAATGTCACGACACTAATATCCGATATAACACAAAAATGTAATGTAATTTAAAGAGTGTAGAAAATAATTAAAACACAGAGACGATTAACCCGCTCGTTCTAACCAACCTACGCCCTGGGTCTTCAAGCCACGTATGAAGTTCATTATTAGCGTGACACTGAACTAAATCTTCCCTGTTTACACCTCATCACTTAATCAAACTACCTAATGACCCTTCCACCTAAGATACCACACTTAGATATGAGAACATCCGCTCACTCCCTCAGTATCACACACCGTGACACTCAACAAAACTAAAACTGAAGACACTCTTCAAAGACACACAATCACACTCGCTTCAAGGTTTATGGTGATTGAAAACTTACAACTAAAAAATGTCCTACTCAAATAGAAATACTCAAGAGGCTCACAATGAACAATTAACAACCAAAAGAATGAACAACTAACAATTAAAAACTAGACTTCTAAAATTGAACTACGCAAACCGCAAAACAAGGTTTGCGTTTAACAGTAAAGCAACTAGGTTGCTTTTACCCACAAGTCTTCGCCTCCCTGCCTTCACATGTCATGTCATGACATCTCGTGAATTTCAAGGCATTTTCTCGAAAGCATAATGTTTACCAAAATTATTGTCAATCCATAGAACTAACAAACTCCCCCTTGGCAAATTTTGTCTAAAACATTATGTAGTGGGTGTAACATAACTAAAACAACATCACAATTAATATAGGCATTTAATACATATCGTAGCGTTATTACATAATGAAAGCAAGACAATCAAACAGAGATAGAATAGATAATAACACAAATGTTCAAACATCGCTAGAATATTCACAAATGCAACATTTACCCCTCGCACATAGCACACACATGCACAATCAGAAAAGTTTCTCCCCCGCACAACAACTTCCTATTTGTGGAAACACATAGTATCTTCAAGATACACAATCAACAATTTATATCGCCTTCTTCTCAACATACACATAAATCACTAACACAACAACAACCGCTAGTCCTCCAAACTATCAAATAATCTTAATGACTATTATTTATTCTCTCCGTAACTTGTGATCGACTAGATTGATCCTATGGGTATTGGTCGTGGATAAATCTACTAGTAAACCGGTATTCATAGTTAAGATTTTATTTAAAGTGTTTTAGAAACATCCAACTTACTTTGATTGCTTTACTAAAGGAATTTAATGACATAATTAAATGATCAATGTAAATTGGACTAAATGACTAAAGATTCGAATGTAAAAGAAACGCTTAAATGCGTAAAAGAAAATGACTTTAATGTAAAGACTTTAATGTAAAAGCACGAATATAAATGTTTCAATTGTAAAGACACGAATGTAAAAGTTTCAAATGTGTAACGAATTGAGAACAACGCTTAAATGCAAGAAATAAGTAAATGACTTTAAATGTAAAAGTATTTGAATGACATTGACATGAAAATGGAAGATAAACCGAAAAGATAAAGAGTTTTATCAATTATAAATGTTTGGTGTTATCATACATTGTTCGAGCATTCGCTTTCCTATCCATGTGGTATTTTGAATGTTTACCGAATTTTGTACAATAGATATGATACACGAAATCCTAACACTAAGACTTCTATTTATACTACTTCACCATAACGGCCTTGCTTATAAGATTCTACCACGCTCGAGCATGTAGAGCATTGCTTCTCTAGCCTCCACGTGTTCTAACGCCCAACAGATATATATTTGAATTTCTAACATCCCGCTTACGTTGAATTTCAAACGCCTGTAGCCTTCGCTTCAACTCGTTACAACCTTCACAGTATATAGTCTTGTTACCATCAAGTTTCTTTAAATATGTTCATTAACTATTATTCAAGTCCGAAGCTTCGACATGTCCGTCAAGAACAATCTCTTCCATTCCGAACTATTAACATTTGTTTTATTCCAATGAAACATCAATATTGCTTCATTTAACTACATGTATCAAAATCTTCACCAACAAAATGCCCTTTAAAATGTGTATTTCAAATTGAGAAATACTTATTTTAAACATAGTTACAAGATTTTGATGTGACTTTGAGTAATCATGGTATTTACCGGTATGACTTCAACCACATCAATCACGCTTGGATTTCTTAACAGTATTGAACTAGTAATCACAGATGGTGCGGTTTCAAAAGTAATGATTATGTTTAATCATGCTTATTACCAATACGCCTTTACGCCACCTCCTTCTCAATCCAACCCACGACTGACGTATCCTAGTCTTACTTAGTGGATGTTTAAACTTCCACACTATAAAAACTAATCAACTTAGTCTTTATTCTTTTTCCCACATTCAAGCTTTTTCTTCCTCTACTCTCACTAAACCCTAAAACTTCCAACAATCTTCAACAATGTCTTCAACAACATCATCCCAACTAAAGAAAACTTCCAAGAAGAAGAACAAGAACACAGAACAATCATGGAGAGTAAGGTAGGCACTTACCGTGGTCAGTTATCCTCAAACGATCTCCAAGAAAAGGAATGTTGTACGCCTTCTCGTGTATTGATTCCAACTAACGTCCGAAAGAGGTTTGCTTTAATGGGTTTTCATAGCTTTTGAAATCTTGAGATACTAGGAAAATCTTCCCGTCTGCTACAATTTCAAACCCTTGTTTAATAAAATGGATATCCCTAAGATAGAACCGAAAATATAGGCGTAGTCTTCCGATTCGAAAGCCATAGAAACTCCAACTGCTTCCCAAAAGATCCCTTTGTGTTAGATTATGTGAAGAGTAACTTTAAACCATTTCGATCCTGCCCTACCTCCGACATAGCTTACCAAACTGCTCACCAAAGTAGAAGCAAGAAATCCCATCAATGGGAGGAATTAGGAATCTATAATTTGATTAAGTTTTCGAAACCAGGTTTCACCTATAGTCATCCATCGTTATTTGCCTCACTATACCGGGATAGCACCTACAACACCTTTCATCTTTCTCAAGCGGAATGATAACGCCCACGCTGATATAATAACCATCATCGGTCTTTCACCAAGTAGAGAAACTTACATCCTCGATAATGAAGAACACTCAAGATTATTGACTTCGATGTCAAATTAGCTGTTTCTCCAAATTCATTAGCCATTACCACATCAAGGAGATAGTCTTACGTAGAACATATCGCCTTCTCAATTTATGGTTATCAAGATATGTATATTGTAGCGATCCTTGCAGCGCGGTGTTTATCCCCAGCTAGGGACCCATGAGAATAGAGAGTATTGAGCGAACCGTTACTTGTTGACCTTTACGAAAGCTTAAGATCACCGCTCGAGTTTGAAAGCCCATACTCCCAAAAACATCCTTCTGGCTGGTCTTCTGTTGCTCCAATTATGGCTCAATGCCATGTTCGAATCCTCGTTATCAATCACGACCGTTGTCAAACAAGATCCGAGATAGCGGATAGAATTATTGAAGGTACAAGGTCATGAAACTCACTTCAATGATGACAAAGATGACTTCAAAGTTCTTTTCTCACAAGATATCATGATTTTCTCCAAGAGACACAAATTTGAAGAGACCATGGCACCCTTCGCTAAGGACTCATGGACCATCATGGTTCACCATGTCTCTCTTTCAAGCGTTAAAGTAAAGAAATTCAAGATATCTCGGAAAGCTTTTGCTCCCTAGATTAATTTCTCACGAATCACTCCTTCCAAGAATCAAATCTTCCTTTTTCCTATCAACCTAACTTTGTCTCCGCATAATTTGGCCTGTCAAGCATCCCCGAACCTCTGCTCCAAACCCAGAGTGCCATCACTCGATCGAACCTTTAAAGCAAGAGAAGAAGCTGCAACAAGAATAAAGATCAAGACTTCGCCATTCAACTACTACCTTTGAACCAACACACTTACGTGAAGGATTTCGGAATGGTGGACTAAGTTCTACCAATCTTATACGTTCGACACTCACCATTCAATGTAAAACTAACTGATGCTCATGTGCGTGTACACTCCAAGAAAGGTATGTTCACTCACGCCACGTAGATTAGGGATTTTTAATTATTTCAAACCACTTATGATCCTACGCCGCTTGGAAACCACTGTATCGAGCATCCGAAACCTTGAAGGAAAAATTTAAAGAAAAAGTTTCTAAGTTCAAACTTCCTTCGGGTTGTCACCGAGGATAGGTATAGTTGGCACCCGAAATGCATCCACCTAAATTTCCTAGACCGCCACCTCGTAACCTGCTCGACTTGGTTTCCTCCATACCCTCGTGGTTGATTTGCAAAGAGATGTTCAAATACAAATCTCAAAAGAAACTAAAGCCATCCGAGACCGTGACATGGGCTCGCTATGGCTCCATAATTTCCCGTGACATCTTCGCTATGACCTTCTCGCCATGTCGATTATATCTAATCAAGGCTAAAGGAAGTGGGAAAATCCCAAATGTTTCTTACTTTATTTATTTTTAACATTTTACTTTAATTGTTTCGATTTTCACCATCGATAAAGCCCGCCGCTCAAGTCCAAAGAAGGAAGTACCCAACAATCTGTCGAAACTAATGATGACGCCTCTAGCCATACCAACAACAACTACGCAACAACAACAACACCAAAGAATAACAAATGTTCCAACTCCAAAGGTAATCAATTAACCCCGATGTTTCGAATAAACCAAGTTTGTGATTTAGATCTAACTCATGTCTAAACCTTTTCGTATCAATGCACTTCCACCAACACTCCAAGAAAAGGAAACCAAGCACCACTGAAAGAATCCCAAGGTTGGTGGAAATTTCCAACCGCTCAAGAAGAAGCGTAAAAGAAGTTTCTAAAGGCATTGAGCCTACTAGCATTTCTCGACTCGATTCCGAGATGTTGCTCCTCAACAAAATCCAAAATTCCACCTTCGACCTCCAACGTAATGTTGGAATATATAGATAGTAACCTTTCTCGATAATCCATGTGTAAATTGAATTCAATTTTAACAAAAATAGTTATTCATTACCTTGGTGCATATTCTTAACTTTCTTTGTCTCAGAGGACACTTCAACCCAAATCCCACTACTGACTCCTCCATCAAAGACCTGCCGATCCAATCAACTCTTCCCCTGGGGACTCCAAGAATCTTGTGCAAAACAAAGGATCCTCCAACATGGCGATCCGACTGAGTCAGAGCAACAAGATGACCAGGCACTTCCTCCTCTAAAAGAAACAAACGGCAACGCTTGATAAATTTGCAAAATTCTACCGTAGATTTCCTCCAAAGTCTCCTCTCGAAACCCTTCAAGAGAGCCCAAAGGTTGTTCATGCCGAAGAGGAAAAGGCTAATTCTTCCCAAGAGTGAAGAATCTAGAAGAAGGATCGGAAGACAAGCCCGTGAGCGGTTCGAGCGATGGAACGAGTCCGATGCTAACAGCAAAGAAGAAACTAATTCGATCAAGTGGATCCGTTGATGAAGGAGAACAACAGCGTGACAAGAGAAGGTGATGGTGACCAAACTAATGAGCCTATGGAGGTTGACATGGATGTGACTCCCTCGTATGGAAATTCCCCACCTCAAATGACTGAAGAATTAGCTCTCCTAAGGCGTAATGACCCAATAGGTATATGAAAGCTAAATTAGCTCAAAGGATACTCCTCGCTAGGTCGGAAATAGTTCGACCAATAACCCATTGCCCTCGATGATAGAGATACTCTTAAACAAAGTCGAGGACAATCCTTGATGTGGACTTGTTCAAGTTCTTACAAAGGATAGTACGGCCTATTACACCATGAAGGAGTTTACGAAGTTAACCTCGCAACTCGCTTTTCCAACAAGACTATATTATTCGATCTTCAAACCTTGTTGGATAACGTGATCGTGTCTTCTTCAAGACTAATTGCTGCTACTAAGGTCCAAGAGAAGAAACGCTATGGATGCTGCCTATGAGTATGCTTCAAAGCTTTAAAGAAGTCAAGACCAAGCCATGCGCTTAAACAAGCCAAAACTGACTATGAAGCTCGAGCTCAGTTTATTCTCCTCTGGGAAAAGCAAATTCAAGAGCTCCAACAAAAGGTTAATGAGGCTCAACAACAACAATTGGCATATGAAACCAATACTGCGAATCGGCCTCAAGCTTCTCAACAAAGGACTTGCTCAAATGGAAGCCACAGAGCAACTCAAAGAGAAGTCTGCCTCCGGAAGGAGCAAGGCGCCACTCAACAAAGGCTTGAGTCCTTTCAAAGTACTTTTAAAAGATTGAGGAACAATGCATATTTTTAGATTTTTGTTTGTTTAATTAATCTTGAATTTGGGTTGAATTTTGGTCTGTAATATCCAAACAACGCCATTTTGGCAATATATATTACCATTTTGGCATTCCTTTATAATATTTCGATTATGTTGTTATTATTCGAATCTCCTGCAGGCGTGGCTTATATTTCTTCAAATACTTCCCATTAACCTTTAAGATTCGCTTATCATTAGCCAACTCTTCGATTTCATATGCATTGTTTGAAAATATCTTAAATATTCGAAAAGGTCCTTCCCAATGAGGTGACCATTTACCTAATGTTTTATTTTTCTTGTCCATGGGCAATATGACTTTCCAGACTAAGTCATTAATAGTGAATGTTTTCCTTTCACCCTTTTATTATATGCCCTACTCTTTCCTTTTGCCTCATTAGGATTTCCAATGCATGCAATCTAACTTCGCTAACTCAACTAACTCATTCATCATCATCTCCCAATATAATACATGATGGGATCTCGCTTTGTCTTTGAATTGAATCGATCAGATGAATTTCACCGTAGTAATCGCATCATGACCAAATGTTAGTTGGAAAGGCGCCGTGTTAGTAGCTTTAGGAGATGTTCTACGTGCCCATAGTATTTGGTCCAAAGTCTTGTGCCGCCTGGCTTTTACCAACATGTTTCTTAATTAACCCTATTATCACTTTATTGGTCGCTTCGACCACCATTTGCTTGAGCATAACATGGTGTTGATGTTAGTAATCTAAAACCCATCTCTTGAGAAAATTCTTGCATCTTCCTACTAAAAACACGTAACCTTGGTCCTGGTTATGCTCTCCGCAATCCGAACCTATAGATAATTTGTTTCGTATGAACTCAATAATAGCCTTGACTTGACTACTATTAATGGTATTGCTTCGATCCACTTGGTAAAATAATCTATTCCTACCAAGATATATTTCCGCCTAGACGAAGTGATTGATTTCCTATTAAATCTAATGCCCATCCTCTAAAGGGCCATGGTTTAATGATCGAATGTAACTCACTTGAGGAGCATGTTGAATCCCGCATGTTTCGAATTCTTCATGCCTTTAGCAAAATCTATACAATCTTTGAGCATGCTGGGCCACATACCATATCGAAATAACAACCATTTCATTTTATGGCTCGCTTGATGTGCCCCACATGCCCCATTGTGGACTTCGACAATGCTAAGTATGCCTCACTTTCTCCTGCATTTCAAGAATACGCCTTCTCGGGTCTTTCTGAACAACTCATTTCCCATGAGGACATATGATAATGCTCTATATTTTATTCCTATCAACATTCAATGTTGGGTTTTAAATAACTCATAAGTGGACTTTCGCCAATCGCATCGATAAGGTGTCTATGGCTAGTATGAACTCGCTTATCAAGACAACCTAATTTTATATTCTCTAAATCGATGGTATGAGTCTAGTAGCCATAACCTTCCTCTTAATTCAACCAAATCCTTAAAGTTCTTGGTAGAAACATTATATCCCTAAGCCAACCGTGCTAGGTCATTTGCTTCTTGATTTTCTATTCTTGGTATATGTTGAATATCCATGTATTCGAATTTTCCGAGTACATTAACTATGAAGTATGTCATCGATTTTCCTTAATGCATTTGTATTCCTTTGTTATTTGCTTGACTAATTCCGAATCACCTTTAATTTCGACTCTAGTTGCCTCCATTCCAACAAAGCTTCAAGTCCAACAATAAGTGCCAGACTCAGCCTTCGTTGTTCGAAAACGAGGACCATCTAACTTATACTTGAATTTTGTTGGAATTCCTCGAGAGAAATTATGAGAACTCCAACACCACTACCATCCTTATGGGTCGAACCATCAAAGTATAATTTCCAAGGTTGCATTTCAACGTAACCCATGATGTTTTTTCGACCAGGAATGGTCCACAATGAAATCAGAATTACTTGACCTTTCACACTCTTAAAGGCATGAAAGTCAAAGAATATTCTCATATTAAAGCCCATTTACCAACTCTCATGCATTATTGGTTTGAAAGCATGTGTTTGATAACATCGAAATGAGATGAAACATAAACATCAACAGTTTTATATAATACTTAAGTTTCATATAAGAAAAGTACAAACAGAGACATAGCTTTTCTATATTGCTATATCTAGTTTCGCATCATTCAATATCCTACTTAAATAGTATATGGCTCTTTCGATGCCATTGCTATCTTCTTGTGCTAACATACTACCTATACTAACTCGTGAGGCGATATGTACAATCTTTTCCATGAAGGTGGAGACAAGATAGAGTCGAGAGAGATATCTTTTATCTTGTCAAATGCCTTGATGTGCTTTGTCCCACTCAAGGCTTGGCCTTGTTTTAAACGAAGTAACGGAGAGAAAGCCCTGGTTCTTCCACTTAGATTCGAAATGAACCTTCTTAGAAAGTTAATCTTCCTAACAAAGATTGCAGCCTCCTTGATGTAGGTGCTTTCTCCATAATGGCTTTGGTCTTATTTTGGTTGATCTCGATTCCTTTCTTATGAACCACAAAGCCAAGGAAATCTCCACAACAAAAAATGCACTTAAGGGGTTCATTTTAAGCCATGTTTTCTCATTATTTCGAACGATTGGCTCAAATGATGAATGTGTTTCAGTAGGCTGATTTGATGACTATATCATCAATATACACTGCATAAAGGTTTCAATGAAATCATGAAAAGTTGAATTCATTCCTTGATAAGTTGCCCGCATTTTTTAAACCAAAAGGCATCACTACCCATTCGAGGGTGCCTAAGGTTCCCGGCAACGAAATGCCGCTCTGGCAACATCTTCTTCAAAGAATAAAAATCGATTATATCCGAGTATCCATCTAACATACTTAAGTATTCGAACCTCAGCAGAGTCTATTAACATTTCGCCACGCATGGAGTACTCATCTTTAGGGGTAGCAGATTTAAATCCCTAAAATCTATGCAAATTCTCGAGCCATTTTTCTTAATAAGGTACTATATTTGCTAACCATTCGACATACCTTGTGGTTCGATGATCTACAGCGCAAAGAACCTTTCAATTTCAACTTTGATCTTTGTGAGAACTGCTGGTCCGAATCTTCTAGGAGTTTGCTTGATGGGCTTTGCCATCCTTAATTGGAAGTCTGTGGTCCACTAACTCTCTCTTCAAACCAGCATTTCATCATAGTCCCATGCGGCAATCTTTGTTTCTCTTGAGAATCGATCACCTCCCGCTAAGGCTTGGATTGAGTTTTGCGCTATGAAGTTATCCTTTCGTGTTTTCATCCTCAAACCACCTCTCGAGCGGATCCTCGCCAACATTTTGGAACCCGAGTGGTGGGGTCCTTCTCGAAGCCTAGGGTTCTTTATCATAGATGGCATCAAGCCTTTGATCTATTTCGTGTTCTTCAAAGGGTGAGTCTTTCGAGCCATCCCCATCTATTTCGTTCATTTCGCACCATATTATCTATTTCCTCTAAGGCCGCTTTCCATCTGCTCGACCATATAGGCCAAACTTTCAAGAAGGGACTCAATCAGCAAGGTTGTCGAACTCCCACCGTCACTTCACGTAGTGCCTTCGACTTCTTCTCCTTTAATTATCTTCCTATCCAAATACATGCCATCATGGCGAAGGGTCATATAATAAAGTGCGTTTCTGGTTTTGTTGATTTCGTCACTTGGGGTACAAGGAGCTATTTTGGCTAGGTATTTATCATAATTTCTCTTATTGACTAAGTTAATTGCTGTCATAAAATAACTCTGATCCGCTTCGATGTTCTCCACAATACCATCCTCTCTCCATAAAACTAACCTCTGATGCATTGATGAAGGGACTGCTCCAACGCCATGGATTCATTCTCTTCCCAACAGCAAGTTGTAGTTGGCTTTGGCTTCGATCACCATGAACATGGTGGGTCTGCAACTTGATCCCACTGTCAGCTCTACTTGGACCACTCCCAATGTTTGGCCTACTTTTCCTTCATAATTGGATAGTACCATGTTGTGTGGTTTGATGTCGACCTCTTGTATTCCTAACTTCTTCAGCATGAAATGGGGCATTAAGTTGACTGCAGTACCTCCATCAACCAAGACTTTATTTATGCCATGGGCACCAACTTTTGCTCGAATAAACAATGGCTTCAGATGATTTTTCATAGCTGGCTCTGGGTGCTCGAAGAAAGCATTCTGCTCTTCGACAGCTCCGTTATCCATCACGTAATAAGCACACCGGTTCGCATCAAGTTTATTGTATCATCCTCCTCATGCTCTCGATTTCGGCCTGTCCAAACTCACAAGGTAGTACAGATACCACGCGCAATTGATGAGTGAAGACTCCTCCGATTCAAGTTGTCCATTAGCATATCCTCGTCTTCTTCTGGACTTGGTGTGTACTCCTTCGATTCATTTTGTCGTGTTTCAGAGAAGAGTCTCCTATTAACTGGGGGTTTGCCCTTAGGTTGATTATTTGGTGTGGGTTTGTTGGTGCTTGATTCTCCTTGGTTTTTGATCGAAGTTTCTCCTTTATCCGCCATAGCTTCCTTTCGACCTTCGAATTCTCCGCTGATCGCGCCATTGTGATCTTGACATAGGGTTTTTGCCTTTGTAGTTTTCTAACCTCACTTCTTCCCTCTTTGCAGTATTGAACTGCCTTCTATACGTCATGGCGTGGCATGCATTTCGTTCATTGCTTCTCTATTTATCCTTCCCTTGTGGCCCCGACTGCGCCCACTTGTCCTGGTACAAATAGGACTTTGAATGTCACCCTTCGAGCCTTTGGGATAAGGGGTCGGGCCTTCGTTGAGTGTAGTTGCCTCAAACGTGGCTCATCCGACCGCTTCTTTGTGGTTCGACGGGGGAAAGGAATTGTTTCAAGGCTCGCCACATTTTGATCATACCTGCAACACCTTGGGCATACTAGATATTTGGTTGCCATTTGTGACAACGAACTAAAAACCCAATAAACTTTCTCCGCTTTAGGGTAACATCGAATAATCGTTATCCCGCGCCATCAGGTCCTTTGTTTCTTTCAAGTCTAGCAATTCTCGATTACGATGATGTCGCATCCGACATAGTATCATTTCAAGATTTTCAGGGCACAAATACGAGGTAGTCTTTAAGACTGCATCCCTAGCATAACTATCCTCCATTTTGTATTTCTCTTTTCTAAATATCTTTCCATCTCCTCCATTTCGAATGAGGTCTCCATATCCACCATGTTAAAATCCACGCCTTCCCCTTTATGTCATCATCCCCAACTTGGGTTTGACATCTTCGATTGGGATTTTTGAACTTCGAGCAGAGTATTTCACCGTGGTCGAACTTTCCACCGGCCCCCAAAGTATCCCATATTTTCCGAGGAGAGCTGGCTTTGTGATCCGGACTTTCTCCAATTTTAGCCTCAGGCCTTCAAGACTGTGTCAATTCTGGTTCGATTCCCCGCCCCAGTAGTTGGATTTCTTTTCAGCACCAAAGGTGCTACTTCAATCGGCCTCCCTGCTTATGGACGCCTCAAGAACCTCCTTTTGACTTCGACTAACACACATTTTTATTCTCGTTTTCCCTCCCGATGGAGTGTCATCTTGATCTGCTTCCACCATATTGATTTCTCCAATGTATGCGGTGCTCGAGTAATTGGTGTCCAATATCCAGTGGTCTTCATCTACTTTCATTTTTGGTTTGTCGGTAATTTCAATCCGCCATCCTTAATTGCATTTTGAATCGATCCTAAAAGAAAACACGTGGAGGTTTTATGCCTAGGAAACTATGATACTTTCAAAATCCTCTTTTCTTTCTTTGATCTAAAGGAGGTATTGACATTCGATGGCACAATTAGTTGGCCATCTTTGACAAGCAAATCAAAAATCTCGTCACACTTTGTTACATCGAAGGTATACAACTTTGGGAATTTGTCACTTTCTCATTTTCAACAATTTCTTTCCTTTGTGGGAACTAATAGTTTACAAGAGTAAGGTGGAGCTCGCTTTAATTCGGAGATCAATTTCGACCTCTTCGATTCGGATAGTCTTCAACTTCCTCGCCGACATAGGAAATTCTTTCCTTCTTATTACTTTTAAAAGCTCGGCCTTTTCGACCTTAGTCTTCGACTTGTCGAACCCTATCTGCCAATTGAGCCATGTCCTCAAGTATTGTGTGTCTAATTTCTTCGAATAGAATAGTCAGTGCCACCGCCATTTCGACTAACTCATGTTCGTGAACCACTGTGAAGCATCTAGATTTCAAGAGTCCGAACCTATTCGTAATCATCTATTGGTTCAAGAATTTCCTCTTAACACGGCTAGTTCCTTCGCACTTATTTTAGATTGTCCCATGTAAACTGTTCATGGAATAATCTCTAAGAGGTCCAAGTATCTATGGATCCAGAGGCAATGTGGTGAACCATGTAAAAGCATTCTTAGTCAGGGAACTTGGGAAATATTTAATCCTAAGGTTCTCATTATTTGCTATGTCTCCTGCTTCGGTCAAATACCTGGCTATGTGTTCGACTGTTGATTCATTGGTATCTCCAGCAAACTTCTTGAACTTAGGGATCTTATATCCCCTTGGTAAATCAGTGTGCATTACATAATCTGCTATAGGGGAGGCATAATTTGGCCTTCTAATCCCTGTATTAAGACCGTTTTGAGCCATAATCCTTTCTATCATGGTGGTTAAATTATTTTCTTCCAAGATGTTGTCGTTTCAAATTCTATGAACGACTACATCAGCATCTTGATTTCGACCTATCATGACAACTCCTCTAGGTTGTTCTTCTCGAAACGCTGGGACTTCTAGCCTTTCGACCCTTGCCCCTGGTTCCATAACTCCCCTTTGTGGTTCCTCTCGAATCACCGGGCATCTAACCTTCGATCCTCCGCTGGTTCTATAAACCTTTGTGGTTCTTCTCGAATCGGGCATCTAACCTTGTACCCTTGCCCCAAATTAACCCCTCTCGATCGGTCATAGTGGGTCATCGCAATTGTTCTATGATAGGTACGTTTGCTCAAACCAATGCCTGGTTCTGTCTACGCCTTTCTAGCGGAGCGAAGAAATCTGCTATTCGACTCATATTATTCGTGTTTTCTCTGTTTGTCACAGTTACATTTTGTACTATTGGGGCAAAGATCTCTTGCATAGTTTGCGCTAACACTCCTATCATATTATGGTTACTATCATCTATTAATTGCCTAAAAGCCATTTGATTTTCTGTGGTTAAGATAGGCAATGCACTATAACATACTGACCCTTGGTTATTTGTCATAAATTGATTAGCCCCGGATCCAGACCCAAACTATGGTGATGTATTCGATGTCGAAGCGTGCAAACCCGCCATAAAAGATGTTGGCATCCTAAAAGAGGGATTTCTGGGTCTATTACCATCGAAACCGGTGGTCTAGTGGTGGTGTGGCAATGGGTTTGTGCCCCTGGTGGTGGGACAAATCCCCCAGGATAACCAGTGGTTCCTGTATTTCCTAGGATCGAACTGTTAGTCGACATGCCACTTGTTCCATTCGTGGCCACACTACTGGTAGAGGATGCAACAGACTGTGCGTTCGAAGGGATCGCGTTAGACGTTCCCGTCGAAGTAGACGCGTTAGTGCCCGTTCCATGTGGGGTATTTTGTTCCCCTTGTTGATTGCTTGGATTAGACATCCTATTATCACGTTTTCTTCTGGGTAACGGTTGGTTGCTATTGGTTATTCTACCACTTCTAAGGTTCATATAACAACGAACTTGACACTCAGAAAAGAACTTTTACAATGATTATGTCTTAACAATCTTTACTTTTACTTTTAAATTCTGTAACGACCAATGACGGTCTCACTGGGCGTGCCAATTTGTTTACAGTGATTTCTGGTAAACAACCGCTAGTCCTCCAAACTATCAAATAATCTTAATGACTGTTATTTAATCTCTCTGGTAACTTGCAGGATCGACTAGATTGATCCTATGGGGTATTGGTCGTTTGGATAAATCTACTAGTAAAACTGGTATTCATAGTTAAGATTTTATTTAAAGTGTTTTAGAAACATCCAACTTACTTCGATTGCCGTACTAAAGGAATTTAATGACATAATTAAACAGATCAATGTAAAATTGGACTAAATGACTAAAGATTCGAATGTAAAAGAAACGTTTAAATGCAGAAAAGAATAAATGACTTTAATGTAAAGACTTTAATGTAAAAGCATGAATATAAATGTTTCAGTGTAAAGACACGAATGTAAAAAGTTTCTGAAATGTGTAACAGATTCGAATAGAAGAACAACATTTAAATGCAAGAAATAAGTAAATGACTTTAAATGTAAAAGTATTTGAATGACATTGACATGAAAATGGAAGATAAACTGGAAAAGATAAAGAGTTTTACTGAATTATAAATGTTTGGTGTTATCATACGTACATTGTTCGAGCATTCGTTTTCCTATCCATGTGGTATTTTGAATGTTTACTGAATTTTGTACAATAGATATGACACACGAAATCCTAACACTAAGACTTCTATTTATACTACTTCGACCATAACGGCCTTGCTTATAAGATTCTGCCACGTTCGGAGCATGCAGAGCATTGCTTCTCTCTAGCCTCCACGCGTCTTCGAACGCTCCAGCGCATATATATTTGAATTTCTAACATCCCGCTTATGTTTGAATTTCAAACGCTCTGGTAGCCTTCGCTTCGAACTCGTTTCACAACCTTCACAGACATAGTCTTGTTACCACTTCGAAGTTTCTTTAAATATGTCTTCACAACTGTTATTCGAAGCTCCGAGCTTCGACATGTCCGTTCGAAGAACAATCTCTTCCATCCGAACTATTAACATTTGTTTTATTCCAACGAAACATCAATATTGCTTCATTTCGAACTACATATATCAAAATCTTCAGCCAACAGTCATACAATTAAAATAACATCACAATTAACATAGGCATTTAAGCACACATATTAGAGCAGCACAGTAAAAGCAGCATCACAATCAAAATAGAGATAGAAACGGATAAATAACACATATATTCAAACATTAGTTAGAACATTCACAGATGCAACATTTTACTCCCCCTGCACATAGCACACAAAGATGCATAATTGACAAAGTAAAAGTTTCTCCCCCTGCACAACAACTTCTCCTTTTTGTGGAAACACATAGTATCTTCAAGATACACAATCAACAATTAATATATCAGCTTCTTCTCAACATAAGAAGCACATAAATCACAATTAACACATCAGCAACTCCTCCTTAGCATAGCCATCACATCAGCTACACACAAGTGGAATCACAAAGGAAACACAACCACAAAACACTCATAAACTCTCATAAACGCTCACAACTGCAACAATTCACAATTGTTCCCCCTTAAAGCACACACACTCTCTCCCCCTTTTAGCCATAATTGGCCAAACCACTAAGAAAAATTCATGGAGAATGATATAAACAAATACTAGATTCAACTAAGTCACTAATAGCTATTGTTAAGTATAGTCTAATACTTCAAATAAAAGTTATCCACTTAAGTGCCAAAATTACATAACTGAGGGATAAACAAATGACAAATATGGAAACACAATTGACATCTTCATGGACACTCAATGTTCTGCAGAACTTGCAGACTCTCCACTTTCTTCACTTCCTTCTTCTCTTGAGCCGGCTTCAGAAGAGCTTTGAGTTGCTGAGTTGCTTGCTTCTTCTTCTAGTGCCTCTTCAGCAGTATTTGCAGCAACATTCTTCTTCAGAGATAGGATGGTCTCCTCAAGTTTCAATTTCCTTGTTGAGCTGATATGTATGACCTCATCCAATTCTCTGCAAGTTGAAGTAAGTTCAGCAATCACATCCCCTTTATTTTTTGTTTTCAGTGCAGCACTAACAGATGTTGAGATAATGTCTGGGACATGTGCTCCAGCAAACAACTTTTGATGTAGGGACAAAGAGGTAGCTCTTTTACATTCAGCATCCGGAGTTGTAGACAGAATTCCAGGATGTTGATGAAGAATAATTCCACTTAGGATAATGGGGAAAGCTATGGGAAGCTTTGTGGCACAAGTGTCAGCATGCTTAAGGGTATGATCATAAATATAAGTACCATAGTCAAATGGTATCTTCATGCCAACTGCATAGATGAAATTTTCCAGTCCCATTGAGATAGTTGATGTTTGGTATATTGGCACCCAGTTTGTTGCACCTATTCTATGCAGAACTGCATACATCACACTCAATTTTCCAGTAGACAGCTTCTCCTTCATAGGCCAGGTCTTGACTTGATTAGCAGTTATGGTTTTGCATATTTGGTTATTAGTGACCTCCATCTCATTTTCTTCCTTCTCACTTCTTCCTAAGTATTGATTGATGATTACAGGAGAAAATTCAACACACTTTCCTCTAACAAACACTTTCTGAAATTCTTTGCTTTTCTTGTCATCATAGTCCTCTGGGATGTTGATTATGAATTCTTTGACTAGAGTATTATAGCACTTTTGTAGCTTTGTCACTGTCTTCATTAGCCCTGCTTCAGAGATCAATTTCATCATTTCCTTGCAAGCCAAGGCATCCTTTCCTAACTCCCTCTCTAAGGCCACTCTCCTCTGATATATGTATTTCCATCTTGCAGCAAACTTGGTGGAATGGAATGACATATTGTCAGTAGGATCATCAGGGACATTGTCATTGGTTCTCTGAACTATTGACTTCCTCATTGGTGAGATGTATAGGACATCATTCTCGACATCATAATGAGAATCAGATTCTGATTTTACTTTCCTCTTGTTGGCTGATGGAGTAACTTTGCTCCACCCTTTTGGAGGTCTATACATAACATTCTTCTTAACAGGTTTGGATGGGGTGCTGGAAGCAACAACTTTTCCCTTTCTTTTTTTCCAATCTTTTGGCAATTCTAGGGTTAACATTAATGATCAGCTCATTATCAAACAAGGTATCCACATCAATAACCGCCTCAGCTACATCTTTCTCATTCCTCTTATCAGTTGAATCAGTCTATTTTTCTTGAGGAGTTTTCTTCAGGGATGATGTTCTAACATCAGTCGTGACTTCATAAAGAATTATTTCTTTTTTAAGATTCTCTTGAGAAGTCTCTTCCTCTCTCATGGATGATTTAGTGTGCTCTCTTGGAACAACTTCACAAGGCATTTGGGCAAGAGGGATGGTGATCCCTTCAACCGGTAAACCCACACTTAGGGTATCAGCAACTAACCTTCTTATTACCCTGTCTACATCTGCAGCATTTTGAATAGTTTCATCATCAGTGGGTTCAGATACATTACCTCCAACTGAAATAGGAGTTTTCCTTGGTTGTCTTGCATGACGGGTGCGAAGCATGGAAAGAGGACCAATGTTTAATGCTTATTTAGTTGGAATACTTTCGTTAGTGTTGCTTGATCTTGGTGCAGTATGTTGAGACATCTTTATGATCAAGTGTGGAGGATTTATTTTTTGAGGATTGAATATTTTGTGATTTTCTAGAGGTGTATAGCGTGTGGGGAAACTGTGAAATATTTTAACTTGGGGTAGGCCTTTTATATGTGGCACCTTATGATGTAATATCGTTGAGTGATATCTTAAAGAATTTAGCACCTTAATGACGTTCCCACGCGCTTTTAGTTGCTATAGCTTATTTAGAAAATAGACCCCTTGTTCTTTTCTTGAGCATTCAAATACACCCCATCCTCTTGAACAGTTATTGACCAACTTTTGTTCAAAGAGTTTTCGGACCAGGTTCATTGTTCTTCTTTCAGCAGACTGGTCATTAGCTTTAGAAGAGTTAACTGATGTCATGACATTTATTGGGACATTTAGATCAGTTGAACTCATACACTTCTTTTCTTTCTGAACACTCCTTCCTTCAATTTGTTTGACCTTTACATAGGTATTGAGAGTTGCATCTAGAGGGACCCATAAATAATAGTTGTCTTTATTTCTTATTCCCTTTATAGTAACTTCACTTTCCTTGTTAGTAATGATACATTCAGATTTTGTGAAGTTCACATTGAATCCTTGATCACACAGTTGACTGATGCTGATTAGATTGAAGGCCAACCCTTTGACAAGTAATACGTCTTCAATGTTAGGGATCTTTGTACTGTGTATCTTTCCAGTTCCCTTGATTTCACCCTTCATTTCATCTCTAAAGTTGACATAACTAGTTGAATGATCTTGAAAATTGACCAATAAATTTTGGTCTCCTGTCATATTCCTTGAGCATCCATTGTCAAAATACCAGTCTTCTGTGGTCTTCACTGTAGTGGTAGTGTGAGCCAAGAAACATGATACATTTGCTTTAGGAATCCACTATTTTCTTGGCCTAGCCTGAGTCACATTTGAATGATGTGCAGAGTTGGGATAACCATACAGATTGAAACAAAATGGCTTTATGTGACCATATCTTCCACAGTAATGACATCTCCAGTGTCGTTGTCTCTTGTTAGGCTGTCTGTAGTTGTTCCTTCTGTGATTTTGGAACATCTGATTCGACATCTTAGATTCAGTCTAGATTTGAGTAGATTCTGAAGAAGATCATTTGGTACCATTGTACCCTAGACCACTCATGTCTCCTACTACTCTTCCAGCTTGAAGTATCTTATCCAGTGTCTCAGATCCACTGTTTAGCATCTTGACAGATTTGGTCATCTGATCAAGGTCACATTTTATCACAATTACTTCATTTTCTAGCTTCTTAATCATCTCCAGATGATCCTTCTTTATGTTTTGCAGTTGTATTATGAGCTTCATATGCTTCTCATTCTCCTGCACTACTTCAGCACTTTCCTTATATGTAGCAGCCAGTTCTTCAAATGTCAAATCTTCATCACTTGAGTCTCCTTCAGAAATATATGTACCAGCCAGCGTTGTTACATGTTTGGATGATTCTCCACCTGCTTCACTCTCAAATTCTTCATCTCACCATAGCACATTCAATCCTTTGTCTTGTCTCTTGAGATAGTCTGGACAGTCCCATTTGATGTTCCCAAAGCCTCCACATTCATAGCATGTTAGTTCTCTACCTTGAGTAGGTCTTTCTCCAGCTTCTGCTTTCTTCCCAGAATTACTTGTCCTACTGATGTCATATGGGATGTTCCAGACATTTGGTCTTGAGCTACCATCCATTCTTTTCAGAACTTTATTGAATTGTCTTCCTAGCATGACTATGGTATCTGACAATCCTTCCTCAGTATTTAAATCATATTCCTCACTTTTATCTTCAGTGTTGGATTTGAATGCTATACTTTTGGACTTCTTCTCAGACCTCTCATTAATACTCAACTCAAATGTTTGGAGTGAACCTACAATTTCATCCACTTTCATGTTGTTGATATCCTGAGATTCTTCAATAGCTTTTACCTTAATATCAAATCTCTTAGGTAGATATCTGAGCATCTTCCTTACCATCTTTTCTTCTGATATCTTTTCTCCTAAGGCACTGCAAGCACCAACTATTTCAAGAACATTCATATGAAATTCTTGAATGCTTTCCTCTTCCTTCATTATAAGGTTCTCAAACTTAGGTTTGAGTAGCTGTAGTTTTGACATTTTAACCTTGGAGGTACCTCCAGGATTAATCTTGAGTATTTTCCAAGTATCCTTGGCCACTTCACACGTATTGATTAATCTGAAGATGTTATTGTCAACTCCATCGAATATAGCATTCAATGCCTTTAAATTTGCAAGAGCTAGTTCATCATCTTCATTTGACCAATTTCTTCAGGCTTTAGCTCACAAGAAGGTTGATTATCAGCTCCAATAATGACAGGATGAGTCAATCCTTTCAGAATAGCTTTCCAAGCCCTACTGCCCAAGGACTTTATGTATGCTAGCTGCCATCTGAGGCTTCCATATATCATAATTAGAACCATCCAGAATGGGTGGTCTATTCAAGAATATCGCCACCTTGTCCATGTTACCAGAAAATATCTTCCATATATCTCACCTAGAGACAGAGCAGGATGCCAACTCTGATACCAATTGAAATTTTGGTATCAGATATGAGATGTCGAAGGTAATGTCACGACACTAATATCTGCCATGAACACAGCTAAACATAACAAAATTTAAAGAGTGCAGAAAAATAATAAAAACACATAGAGTTGTTAACCCAGTTCAGTACTAACCAACCTACGTCTGGGGGCGTCTAAGCCAGGGATGAAGTTCATTATTAGCAATATTAATTCGGAGCTAAACCCTCCCTATTTACACCTCCTCACTTAATCAAACTACCAAAGGACCCTTCTACTTAAGACACCACACTTAGATATGGGAACCTTCGCTCACTCCCTCAGTATCACACACCGTGACATTAATAAAACTAAAATTGAAGACACTCTTCAAAGACACACAACCACACTCGCTTCAAAGCTTATGGTGATTGAAAACTTATAACTCAAAAACGTCCTACTCAAGTAGAAATACTCAAGAGGCTCACAATGAACAATTAACAACCAAAAGAATAAACAACCAACAATTAAAAACTAGACTTCTAAAACTGGAACGGACAAACTTCAAAACAAGGTTTGTAGCCCTTAAATAGAGTAACAACAACTAGGGTTGCTTTACTCACAAGTCTTCAGTGCCTCATGTCTTCTCTCCTTGAAAGCAGGATATTATATCTCCAAAAATATTGTTGAATGCATTCTCAAGCTTCCTTAGTCGAAGCATACAAATAACAAACAAACTTACTTCCTAAAAATTCTGCACTTTTGTCAGTTTCACATGTCAGGACATCTGCTGTGACATCTGCATCTTCAGTAAATTTTAAGGCATTTTCTGAGCATAATGTTTTACCAAAATTTCTGTCAATCCATAGAACTAACAAGTCTTATTAATGTATTGGAAGTATTATAAAGTATAATAATTATAGTACACAACTAAAAAAATGATAATCATTTTTGCATTGAAAAATGAGAATGACATTTATTTTGAAACAAATTTTAATTGTTAAAACGACACTCATTTTGAAATGGAGAGAGTATTTTGAAAGAGATGTTTTATTTGATAAATAGTTGTATTGAACTATATGTATATTTAATAACTTGAAAAATAAAATTATTAAAGGGTCTACTTTTTTTCAGCAAAGTTTTCAAAGGAGACCCGATATCACAATATTAAAAGGTTACCTAGCAGAAGTAGTAACCGTACGTAAGTTAAGACATTATATTCAAGGATGCCTTATTATTGTCAATACTAGTAATGTCAATTTTCACTCGATAGTGGGGATTCCCGCGGAGATTCTCTGTTTAGGGCTCTAAAGATGGGGAATTTTTTCCTGCGGGGACGGGGATGGGGAATAAGGTTCCCCCAAAGCACTTTGGGGATGAGGGATGGCGAACATGTCCCCGTCCCGTGGAGTCCCCGCCCCGCACTAGAATTCTGTAATTTCGTTGATTAATATATAGTTTAACATTTCTATGTAGGTTTATTTATCATTTCAAATAACTTGTTAGTAAAAGAGATAGAGATCTAAATGACTATTTTAATTTTTTAAACTTTGAAAACTTTGTGTTCATGAATCACAAGATTAAATATTGTTAAAACAATATATTTATCGTAGATGATTAGTTTACTAATTTATTGTTGTTAGTTTTTGAATTTTTCTATTAAATTAGTTAAAAATAATAAATAAAAATGTATGTATATACATATCCACAAAAACCGTGGGGATCAATGGGGACGGGGATGGGGGATAAAATCCCCTGTGACGGGAACCCAAAACGGGGATTGGGAATAAATTTGAGGGTGGGGATTGAGATGGGAATGTATCCCCTGCCCTTGCCCTGTCCCATTGACATCCCTAGTCAAGACGAGGTATCCTATAAATTAGATTTTGAAGAAGTCGGGCATGGCAGGAAGGATATTATCTTAGCCAGTAGAGTTACCAAAATACGATATTTCCTTCACCAAGAGTAGCATTAAGTCATAAGTTATGGCAGACTTGTTGCGAGAGACGAGCTCACCTTATGCAAAAAAAATATCAGAACATTGGATTTTATTGGTGGATAGATCCTCCAACCATAAAGGCAATGGAGCATGAGTAATGTTAGAAGGATCAGGTGATGTAGTTCTTGAGCATTCACTTTGCTTCAATTTCTAGGCTAGCAACAATCAGGCAGAGTATGAAGTTGTTATTGTTGGTCTGAGTTTGGCAAGAGAAGTCAGTGTCACCCACCTAGTGCACATAGATTCCCAGCTGGTAGCTACACAAATCACTGGGAGTTACCAAATAAAGGACCAATTGTCACTAAAGTATCTACAACAAATTATACAGTTGATTAAGAGATTTACAAAGTTCGAGATGTCACATGTTCCCCGAGAAGATAATTTTAAGGCTGACCTGTTCACCCGATTGCTAGTATTAAAGGACCTGGATTTAATATGACAGTGATTCAAGAAACAATACGAGCACCAAACATATAAGTCGGGGATATTGAAATTATGGTATCATATATGAGATGTTGAAAGTAATGTCACAACACTTATATCTTCTTAGAACATAGTTAAACAGAACAAACTATAATAGTGCAGAAAGAAATAAAAAACACTAAGAGTTGTTAACCCAGTTCGGTTCTAACTAACCTACGTCTAGGGGCTTCCAAGCCAAGGATGAAGTTCACTATTATTAGTATTAATTTGGAGCTAAACCTTCCCTGTTTACATCTCCTCACTTAATCAAACTACCCAATGACCCTTCTACCTAAGATACCACACTTATATATGAGAATCCTCCGCTCACTCCCTCAGTACCACAACCCGTGATACTAAAAACAACTAAAACTGAAGACACTCTTCAAAGACACACAATCACACTTGCTTCAAAGCTTATGGTGATTGAAAACTTACAACTCAAACTTCTCAAGTAGAAATACTCAAGAGGCTCACAATTAACAATTAACAACCAACACAATGAACAACCAAAAATTAAAAGCTAAACTATGTTGGTTCTATTGATTGTCAGCAATACCTTTGGAGTTTTAATATCCTGGTTTCATGAAGAGAAGACATGAGGCGCTGAAAACTTGTGAGTAAAGCAACCCTAGTTGTTGTTACTCTATTTAAAGGGCTGCAATCCTTATTTTGCAGTTGGTCGTTCCAGTTTAGAGAGTTTAGTTTTTAGTTTTTGGTTGTTCATTGTTTTGGTTGTTAGTTGTTAATTATGAGCCTCTCTTGTAAGTTACTTGAGAAGGACGTTTTTAAGTTGTTAGTTTTCAATCACCATAAGCTTTGAAACAAGTGTGAATGTGTGTCCTTGAAGAGTATCTTCCTTTTTTAGTTGTTTTTAGTATCACGGGTTGTGGTACTAAGGGAGTGAGCAAAGGATTCTCATATCTAATATCTTAGATAGAATGGTCATTGGGTAGTTTGATTAAGTGAGAAGGTGTAAACATGGAAGGTTTAGCTCTGAATTAATACTACTAATAGTGAACTTCATCCTTGGCTTGGAATCCCCAAGACATAGGTTAGTTAGAACCGAACTGGATTAACAACTCTCTGTGTTTTTATTGTTTTCTGCACTGTTATAGTCTGTTCTATTTAACTGTGTTCTAAGCAGATATAAGTGTCGTGACATTACCTTTGACAAATCATATCTGATACTAGAATTTCAATTGGTATCACAACAGGCATCCTGCTCTATCTCTGGGTGAGCTCTAGGGAAGATACATTCTGGTAATATGGACAAGGAGGCAATATATATAAATAGACCACCTAACCTGGATGACTCTAACTATGATCTGTGGAAGCCTCATATGAAAGCTTATATAAAGTCCTTGGACAACAGGTCTTGGAAGGCTATTCTGAAAGGATGGACACATCCTGTAATTATTGGTGCTGATAATCAACCTACTGGTGAGTTGAAACCTAAAGAAAATTGGTAAAAGGAAGATGATGAACTAGATCTTGCAAACTCAAAGGATTTGAATGCCATATTCGGTGGAGTTGACTGAAACATCTTTAGATTAATCAATACATGTGAAGTGGCCAAGGATGCTTGGGAAATACTCAAAACTACTCATGAAGGAACCTCCAAGGTCAAAATGTCAAAACTGCAGCTGCTCACATCTAAGTTTGAGAACCTGAGAATGAAGGAAGAGGAAAGTATTCAAGAATTCCATATGAATGTCCTTGAAATTGCTGGTGCTTGCAGTGCCTTAGGTGATAAGATTCCAGAAGAAAAGCTGGTAAGGAGGATGCTCATATATCTACCTAAGAGATTTGATTTGAAGGTAACAACTATTAAAGAAGCTCAGGATATCAACAACATGAAAGTGGATGAACTTGTAGGTTCACTCCAAACATTTGAGCTGAGTATTAATGAGAGGTCTGAGAATAAGTCTAAAAGCATAAGTGTTATACCTGAAAATTTTCCCTCCAATTTTTCAAGTCAATACACATCTCTATACTCAAGAGTTCCTCAAGGGTTGACTAGATGAGCCCTTTCCTAAGCAGTCAACTCACAACTAGGGTTTTGATTCTCTCAAGTCAAATTTAAGTTCTAATGCCTCAAGTGATCATCATGTCTCCTCATACGTCTCAAGGTGTCACCATGTCAAGTTTCAAGCCTCATAACTCAAGATTGCATAGTCAATTGCTCAGATGGTTGAAAATCAGTTGTATTGGATAAAAAGTCAACTATGGTCAACATACAGTCAAATTTCATCATTTGTGGTCAACATCAAGATTTTGAAGTCACATTCATCATTTGATAAATGGTTGATCATTATTCATCAAGAAGGTCAAAGAATTGATCAAAAGTCAAAGTTTCTGAATTGGGGTTTTTGATCAAAAGTCAACAGAACTTTGTGTAAGTATGAAATGCGCCTAAGAGGGGGTGAATTAGGTGTTTAAAAATTTATCCGGTTTTATGAATACTTGTTCTTATTTTTCTGGGTTGGTTCAAGAGTTTAGATATGTGCTTCTTTCTTTTTTGGTTATGATTTATGATGAAAGCGATAAAGTGCAGAAAAGTAAAGAACATAAGGATGTATCCTGATTCCCCTCACAGTCCAAGAGTACTTTATTCCCCTTACAATATGTAAGAGATTTCACTATAGTTAGAATGATTGTACAGCATATTCACACCAATGGTGAAGTCTACTATCTAACCTATAGGGAGACCAAAGGCTCTGAAAACCTTTAAGGTCTAAAACACTAAGTGCAAGAAGAACAATCCTCTTCAATGCACAACTTGCTTCCAACAATCCTGGACAACAAGAATACAACAAGAATGTATGATTTTTACAAGATTTTTTGAGTTTGTAAGATTTTAGAACAATACCACTTTGAGTGATTTATCAATATACTTGATCTTCCCTTCCAATAACAATAATTCATAATGACTTAGAGATATAGATTGCTCAAGATTTTCTTGTTTATGTAATGTGAAAGTATGCATAAAATCTTATATAAAAGTATGAACACTTGAATGTGAATATTTGAAATTTGAATAAATTTTGATTGGAAGAGGTAAGAAATGAATTTGAAAATTTGAGTATTTATATGTTCATGGCACCTTTTAAAAATATCATAAGTCTCTTCATTTTAATCATGAACAAGTGCCAAGATTAGAGACAAAGTTTTAGTGAAAGGGTGCATGAAATGGTGCATGCATGAATTCTGATTTTTCAAAAACGTGCAGGGTGCAACTGATTGCACCTTTATGCAAATCGATTGCACGGGCTCTAACAGAATGAATTTTCAAAAACTTACAGTGAGCAATCGATTGCACCATTGTGCAAATCGATTGCACTTAGTTAAAAAGTGAAAACAATTTAGCATGAAATCGATTGCACCATTGTGCAAATCGATTGCACCCTCAAACAGAAGCATTTTTAATAATTTCATTCAGTATGCAATCGATTGCACCTTTGTGAAAATCGATTGCACAGTAAGAAAAATGCAATTTTTGCTTTGAAACTTAGTGAAATCAAATGTGTATGTCATGCAATCATGTTAGGAACTTTGAGCATCTAAAACTTAAGTGTTTGTGAGGTATTGTTATTATACCTTGACATTTGATTTCTTTGATGACTCGAGCCATTCCATTTTGCAACCAATCTAATTATGAAAGTTTATCTTTTACTTGAGACTTTTTCCATTCTTTTGTCATAATCAAAAATGTCTTCATCAAAACTAATATTTGGAGAGGCTTGATTTTACGTTCTCCCCCTTTTGATGATGACAACCCGTTGAAAGTTGAGATGCTTTAATATTGAGAAAAAATAATAATCTCTAATGTGAATGCTCCCCCTATCTTTGATAACCCCCCCTTGATCAAAGCTCTCCCTTGATTTAAGATAATTTTACATCTTTGGGGCTGCAATAGTTAGAGACAAGCATACACATATATATCTTCTCCCCCTTTGTCATTAGCAAAAAGGATGGGAAAAGACTCACAAAGTATATAGTGAAATTTTGGAAATAAAAACAATTTATACTTATGAGTTTTACCTCATGTAAGAGACTTCATCAAACATTCACCTTTGATGAACTTGAAGCCTTTGACCAAATTTGACTATGCCAAGAATTCTTCCTTTAAGGTATTCCCCATATGTGAGATAATCCTTGGACTTTAGAACTAGATTTGAAAGTTAATTTAAGACTCCCATCAAATACTTAGAACCACCACTTATCAAGATACCAAAAATTTAAAGTGGTCTCCAAGCAAACCTACAAAACAAATTAAGTTTGATTTGGTACCCAATATGCTTTGGGTCCATCACAGTTAGTTCCTTTCTTTACCCACACATAATGCCCACTTGGAACACTAAAGTTTCTTACATAGAAAGCATTAGGTGTATGGCCTTTAATACCACAATAAAAACAAGTTGGTTCAAAATTACTTCTATATCTAGGAGGATAAGATTTATTCTTGACAATTCGTTTCTTTTTAGGATAATGATGGACTACTTTAGGCTTGTTTACTTTCTCTTGAATTGGTTGGTTATTAGCCTTAACAAAGATAGTTTTGTTGGGACTTGGTTGAGAAAATTTTGAAAAGCCAAGTCCACTTTTATCTTTAGGATACCTTTGATTGCTAAGAACTTTTTTCAATCCAACTTGTCCTTTTTCATATCTTTCTAGGACTCTTTTTAATTGAACAATTTGGAAAGAAAATGATTCACAATTATTACATGCAAAAAAAAATTTTTGATCACTAATCATCTTTTCCTTTTCATCTTTAAATTCTTTTTCAATTGTTTTAAATTTTTCTTCTAAAGATGAAATTATTTTCTTTTGAGATGAAATAGTTCTATATAGAATTTTGCATTCATTTAAGAGTTCATCTATTACACCTTGTGCACCATTATCATAAAGAGAATTATCATAACTAACCCCGCCATCTTCATCATCGGAATTGTGTGTTGCTATTAATGCAAGATTTGCATGTTCTTTTATTTTCTAACTAATTTATTTTATTTTCAAATAATTTTAAAGCTATTTTTTAAAACCCTAAAAAATATTTTAATTTTAGATTTAGGTTAATAAAATGTTTAATTAATTTTAGACACAAAAATATTTTATTTTTCCTTTCATTTAAAATTATTTTCTTAATTAATTGCTAATTAATTAGAAATAGGGTTTTTCACATTAAAATCACTCTAGAAAATTCAAAAAAATAATTTCTTTTATAGTAATTAGGTTTACTACTCTTAAATCTTTTTACTAACATCAAAAACATTTTTCTTTTATTTATTTATTGCTTTACTCGCATTTTAAATTCTGGAAATCGATGTATAGGTCGCAAGGACATTTTTGTAATAACGTAGATTTAATTTCTCGCGTTTTACTTTTCGCACCTCTATTATGTAACTGCCCCAAAGCCCTGTAATAGCTTAGGACTTTACTTTTCTACACTCTTACTTTCCGCACTTTTATTTTATGTATATATACACTGCTTAGATGAATGGCTAATAGGATTGTATGACAAGATCTTAAAATCAACGTTAGATCACCTAAAACAATCCAGATAAAATATCTGAATCAACACACTACTTTCACACCTGCACCCCCTAGGGTATCCTCTCTTATTGCCTTTCGAATACAAATGGTCATGTCCCTCAAATATAGGGGTACCATAAGCAAAAGACGCTCGATTCAAAAATCATAAAGATCATAGTCCCTCGATGACCCTCGACGTTGCCTACGAATATATGATCTCGTC
Organism: Vicia sativa; assembly: GCA_021764765.1. Lineage (NCBI taxonomy): Eukaryota > Viridiplantae > Streptophyta > Magnoliopsida > Fabales > Fabaceae > Vicia > Vicia sativa. The sequence goes on from CM038797.1 coordinate 131,054,307, forward strand.
CCTCGACTGTTGCCTACGAATTAGTGATGATCGTACCTACGAATTTGATAAGGCATCCTTATAATGTTGCTTTCAATGACCATACGATGACCCTAAGATTGTCCTTTCACATCCAACGGATAAAGTTACCTACCAACTAATGGTATGGATAGTCTTATTCTAAAGGAGAAGGAAAATAACGAGAATGACATTCTGAGTAGGTAATAAGACTTATAATTGCTTGCTCCAATCAAAAAAATACTTTTCACACTTCACACTCTTTCAAAAAATACTTTTCAAACAAACACTTTGTATACATTCCAACGAGAATCATTACAAAGTTAAACATTTTCCAAACAAATATTTCCAAACACCTCGTATACATTCTTGAGGACCGACCCAAGAATCATTACAAAGTCAAAGCGAAATTCTTTTCAAAATACTTTTTTTTCAAATCACACAATCACATAAAGCAAATTTACAAAGGTGAGCTAAGCTATTAAGAGCCCGCAAATAACTATGGATGGAAAGGGTGTTAATACCTTCCGTTTTTCATAATTACCTCCCTTACTTAGAATCTGTCATAGGTCTTTCCTGTTCTTTTCGTCTTTCCTTTATTGGATAAAAGAAAAGTCAGTGGCGACTTTTGCTATCCGCAACATTTGCGATAAAACGCAAAACAAACAAGTCAGTTCTCTCACCGTGTTACATACGCTATTACAAAAATATCCTTGTGAACTGTACATTAATTTCTAAAATTTAAAACACGAAATAAATAAATAGATAATGGAAAAAATATTCTAAGTGTTAGGGAAATGTTAGAAACCTAATTACTTATAAAAAATATTTTTGTATTTCTTTTAAAAATCGATTTTAATGTAGAAAAAAAACCTAATTATAGTTAATTAGTATTTAATTATGAAAAATAATTTAAATGTGAAGAAAAATCAAATGTTTTTTTTTGTGTGAAAAATTAAATAAAGGTTTTAAAAACCTAAATCTAAAATTAAAACATTTTTTAGGGTTTTAGAAAATAGTTTAAAAAATTATTTAAAAAGAAATTAAAATAAGAAAAGAAATTGCAAAAAAAGTTTAATAAAAGTGAAAGGGAAAAGGTGTTAAAAAATAGGAATGGTACCCCATGGTGTTGAACTCATGACCCTGGGGTTGCTGAGCCAAAATTGGACCACTAGGCCACTGACCTGTGGTGATATGGAAACGCCTCCCTTTGTTTATGTATGATAACCTGTAAAAATAAAAAATATTGAAAAATTTGGTAAAAGGAAGGTTCGAACCAGCGATCTGATAGAGGGTAAAGGACTAGCGCGCGCTTGGCTTGCCACTGGGGTGGCTGTACATCCATTCATAATAACACATTGATAAATATATAAGTGATGTTATTTTCTGAAAATCAAACAATCAAAACCAAAATGCGCGCTAGGGCCCAGAGTTTTAAATCGTCCAATCAAAGCAGGCCACACATGCTTCCTTGAGTCAAACAATAGTCAGAGACTCCGGAGAAGGATTCCGGTTGTCTTCTCTGATCGGCCAAACATCAAACCTGCAATAATCGACCAAAAAATAAACGCAAATAGCCCAGATCACATGTTTAGAACCATGCGAATCTAATGATGTGGTTAGTTTTGTCTAAATCAGCCTGTAGCCATGGATATGATGAAGCAAAAGCTTTATGCCCTAAAAATGGTGAAACACGATTCTGGCCTCAAACCTTGCAAACGATGGTTCTAAGCAATCACAAACATTAGCATGAACATGAATATATGAATCAGAAATGTTTATATTGCATAAATTGAAGGTTTGAGATTTAAGAGTTTTACCAAACCAGTGCAACTTGGTTGGTACGTTCTGGGCACGATTTGGCTTGCTTGAGGACTTGGATCGACTGCTGGTAACTTCAGGATAATGAATAGATGCTTGGTTTTGCTTGAGAAAGACTGGAAATTGATGTTTCGATTTTCCCTAAAACTTGAAAATTTGGAGAATTTCGTGTAGGTTTTGAGTGCAACAAACCGTGTTCTTTGCATTTGGTCTTGTTATGTATATATAGAGGAACAAAATTAGGTCAAGACTTGTGAGAAAATATATTGCATTCATTGAAAAATATTTGATTGAAAAATCAAATGTAATATTTCCAAAATTGCTCAATCTTCATGCAATCAACTTTTGTACGATTTTGCCAGCTTGCAATGTGTTTCTTGGACCTCAAGACATTCAAATAACAAGCCCACACACCTATCCAACCTTTTTTGCATTTTATTTTATTTAAAATTCAATTTAAATGAAATAATTCAAAATAAATGGCGGGAGGGCGTGTAATTAGACTTAGAGGTCATGGACCATGTTTGAAACAAGTTTAAACCATAAAAACTTAGGCCCATTTAGAAAAGATTCAAAATTGATCAATGTTTTCTTCATGCACTTCTTCAAAATTTCCAAACTTGCTCAAACCATAACTTGCTCAATTTTTATCATTTGAGGGTGTTCTTGAACTTTTTAGAAATCTCAAGATGTCATATAAACGCTCCTTTTGGTTTCATCTTCATTTAAGCTTCCATATTCATGTACACCTCTTTGGAAAAAGATTACTCTTTGTTGACTTTTAGAAGGACCTATAATGTCTTGAGTCATAACTCTCAAATGAAGTATTTTTTGTCAAAGCTTGTGAGACACAAAGTTGTAGGGAATTGAATCCCTTCAAAATGAGCTTTGGTGCAAAAATTTATGATGAAGTATGTGAAAGTTATGCTTGGTCAAAGTTCTATTGACTTTTTTTAATCAAAAACCCTAATTTAGAAACTTTGACTTTTGATCAATTCTTTGATTTTCTTGATGAATCATGATCAACCCTTGATCAAATGATGAATGTGACTCCAAAATCTTGTTGTTGACCAAAAATGATAAGGTTTGACTGCATGTTGACCACAATTGACTTTTTGTACACTACAACTAATTTTCAACCATCTGAGCATTGACTGAGCAAACTTGAGCTATGAGGCTTGAAACTTGACATGGTGATGCTTTGAGACATATGAGGAGGCTTGATGCTCACTTGGAACATTAGAACTTGATTTTGACTTGAGAGAAGTAAAACCCTAGTTATGGGTTGACTACTTAGGAGAGGGTTTATCTTGATCCACCCTTGGACAATTCTTGAGCATGGAGATGTATCTTGAACTCAAAAAAAGGAGGGCAAATTTTGGGGTATAACACAATCGATATTAACAACAAATAGTCGATAAGTGCAACAATAAATATACATACAAATAAATACAATTTTCACTTATCATGACCAGATAACAATTGGATTCGTGTACGTTCGACTAAAGAAGACGTATGAAGAATTTCAGGATTCTTTGACCAAACACTTCGGCTTGTTGGATCTCGTGATCGGGGGGATTATATGTACCCCCAAATTCTTAAGACGAGTTATAAGTCGGACAAAGTATATATGTTGAATAAATCGTGAGGGCAAGTAAGTAATTGGTGTATGCGAAAGGGTCGGAGCTAAGGTATGAGGTCGGAGGCGATGAGGGATACACCTATCCGAAAACAATAAATAAAGTCGGTCAGGACGAGGAGTGTGTCTAATCGGAGGGCCGAAGTGCCAAGTCGACGTGGTGATATAGTAGTCCAATGGCATAGGGACGTTATGAAAATCAATGGAGTGGTAGGACGAGAGGTATGTCTAGTCTAAACCACAAGATTTCTTAGCAATTTATGAGACTAAATTGACTAAAGTTTCATCCTCCTTGTTTTATTCTTTGAGGGAAAATCCTTTTTGTGAGTGGAGTTTTTCCCTGTCTATTCGAAAAATGAGAATTTCCTATCTATTTGATACAATTCTAAGGGCTTTTCTCTTTTCTCCTTCTCTGATCCATCTTACTATAGTTTCTGTTTCTCATGGGGAGCGGCCAACCCTATTTGGTGTGTATTATCCATTTTTAAATTTAAAAATTACAACCATAGTTATTTATTTTTCTTAACTTTTGTAAAGTGAAAAAGTAAAAGAATATCATAAGCAAAAGTTGTCGCTCTTAACTTATTTGGCTTAAATTTTCTTAATCATAATATAGTAAACACATGTTTATTTACTATACTATTTTATATTTATCTCCGAATCTCATGCAGGTAGGATGAGAATAAGTAGAGTCGAATTAGGTTTTGTCAAGTTTGAGTTTGATCTGCTAAAAAATTTAAAGTTTAAGTTTGGTTTGTGGTCTATTATAGATTTATTTTTCAATTTGAGTTGGTCTTTTGAAAAGTTTGGTTAATCTATTAGTCTGCTTAAATAGTCTATATCATTTGAACATATGTAAATAAACAATTCAACTAATGTTTAAATATGTACATAATCAAAACTATAATGAGAATAAATATTTATTTACATTGACTTATTTGAGTTTTCGTTATAGCAAAAAATTATAAAATCATTTGTTTGCAAGAACTTGTGAAAATAATATACAGTATTATTCTTAAGGTTTTTTCAATTTATTTTCACAAATTTTTAAAGATAACCAAACACTACATTTATAATTTAATATAAAATATAATATAAAAAACAAAATGTTTATTCATATTTATCATAAGAGTTTAAAGGTAGTGCTCTGTCAGTATAAATATTTTATACGGTCAATGTATCACAACCCTTAAAAAAATAGTTTATTTGTGATTTAAAGAAAAAGTCAAACTTCTACAAATATTAACGGTTATGATTTTATTGTCAGCGTAAAACTATTTTACATTGTGTATTTTCATTAAATCTTGTCATAATAAATTAATCTGATAGGTTTTAAAGGGTTTTTTAGAGCCTGTATCCTAATCTATTTAACTAAATAAACTTATAAAAAAAACTTAGATCTTTTATATTTTTTTAAAAAATTGACCTAATCTTGACCTGTGTAGATTAGACCATAATTCTACTTAATCGGCTTCACATATTTCCACCACTACATGGACATGTATATTGTAAATCACTTTGACTACCGCGTATTTAAAGTGATCATGATTCCTATTTTATTGAAAATTCTAATTTTGTTCAAAGGCATTAATAAGAATACGATGCTTCAAAGAGCATTAATTTGCATCTCATGCAAGAATAAAGAGTTATTGACAGAGTAAAAAAGATCCTGGATCATATTTGCCAACACAAAAATAGACACCTAAATATGTATTTTTTTTATAATATTTTTATAAATATTATATAGACAATAATTTACACTATACATCCATATAACTCATATACAAATCTGATCTACTATCTGCTCAAAATAATAAAAAAGTAAAACCAATGAAAAACATTGTATCAATGACCTGGGCCTTTTTCACTTGGCCCTGAAGACATAGTATGAACTTTCCCACCAATCAAAACCCTGAAAACATCACTGGTCTTCTCTTTCATTATAGGTTCAACAATGGCCTTTACTTTGGAGGGATAATTTCTACAATATACTGTGTTTGGCCTTGTAATAGCCAACACAATGATAACTAGAGAAAGTAAAATATTTGAAAGTCTCATTTTTGAGTTGGCTATAACCCTATTCCTCAAGTGCTGGAAGTTTTTATACCCAAAGTAAAGAACGCGTGGGGCTGAAAAAGATTACTTTGGCATCTTTAACATGCAACCCAAACCAATGGTTTTTACTTATATTAACTTAATGGACGGTGAAGGGCTTGTTTTGGTCTTGGGTGGGACCTATTAGGGTATATTTTGAATGAATGTATGAGATATTTTTGAGAGAAAAAAATCTAATGAAAAATGTTTTTGATAGTTCTATTGCACTTTTTGTTTTGTTTATTTAGAATTATAATATTAGTAAAATAAATTATTTGACAGAAACCTTTGACGGTATATAAAATTGAGTCAAGAATATTTTTATATTGCTTGGGAATTGACAAGGAATATCAACCCTCCATGTTTTTTTGAGCAAATGTTTGGGGTGGAAAATGAGGTCCAGGTGCAAAAAGTGAAAGCAGAATCGATGGACATGCTTTGCTAGTAGGTGATTGCCCATTCCAATTCCTCACATGTTTTCATATTAACTTATTAGGAAAATGCTTGCTGGAATATATAAGTTGTTTTGAAATAAAGCAATTTAAGAAATATACAAGAATTATGCGGATGATAATGAACATTTACAACACATTAAATAACTTTGAGCAATAGTTAATCTATTATTTAAGTGTAAGCAAATCACAAACTAACAATTATTAGTAATTTAGTATAGGTTCGATAAACAATAATCTTAACATTCAATTTTGTGACTGACTAATTTAAAAGAGATCAATCTTACCGTAAGTTCAAAATAATATATTTCAAAATAATATATTCTCAAGACCAAAATTTTCACCGCTAAATTCAAGAGAGAACAATTATGCCTACTAGTCAATCCTTTAACAAGTCATAAAATTCCTCTCACAATTGAATTTATGACTATGACTTTTCGTCTTATTCATTATATGGGTACAAATGTGGTTGTTATTTGCCTCGCGACTAACAACATTCAAAGTAGTCGACAAATGGTGTAATGAAACACACTTTGGATTGTAAACGTACATTTAGCAATGGTGGTACACTACAACGCATGTGAGAAACAGAATGAAGCACAATCACCCGGCAACCTTTGAATTTGCCATGTGAAATCAACCACACAAATCGTAAAAAATATAATAAAAAAAATATTTATATTATTTTAAATATTTAAATTAATATTTAAAATAATATAAATATAATAAATAATATAAATTTTTAAAGTTTTTTAAAATCATATAAATATAATAGATAATTTAAATTTAGAAATTTTAAAAAATGTTAAATTTATAATTAATTTTAATTATGAAATTTCTTACTTAATTTTTTAAAAAAATTCATAATTATTTAAAATATTTAAATTTAAAATGATATATTCATTCAAAATTTGGATAATCCTCCTCATTTTTGTTTTCTTCATTATTCTCGTCTACCGCTCCTTAGTTACGAACTGCTCCAATTCCACCACCACCGTATTGTTGTTGAAATATTTGTTGCATTTGTTATTGTATTTGTTGTTGTAGTTGTTGTTGAGTTTGTTGTTGAGTTTGTTGTTGTGTAAGCATTATTTGCTCTTGTGAAAGTCTCAATGCTTCCTCCAACTCCATTTATTTTTTTCTCAACGTTTCATTTTCACGTGTTGCTTCACTTTGAGCTAGTTATCTAATTGCTTCAGTGATTTGATGATTTAATATCGAAGGACGTGAAGAACCTTCCCCGTCTGCAATTCTTCTGAATAAAGAATACCTATCTCCTTTTTATAGTTGTCAGCTAAAGATCCAGTAGCATAAATTTTTCCATTTCTATGCTTTTCCTTACTTGCTTTCAACCACAAATATTGATCAACAGCTGGATCAAGAGGATATTGCCTCCGTGGACCATCTAACTTGGGACATTTAGCTAAAAATTCTACCTTCAATCTTTGATACTCCGCCTACACATACATAAAAATTTAAATTAAATAATTGTGAGAAACATATATTTTCTTCTTCAGGTAGAAATGGAAATTTAATTTAAACACTTGATACAAGTTAAACAACTCTAATTTTTTCTAAACATAAGCAAAATGGAAAAGCAATTGCAACTATTGTCTATTCAAATTGTCTCATAAAAATACCGCCAATGGTATTTACACTAATTAACATAACATCACGAATTCTATTTTGTGATAGATTTAACATGTTCAAAAAGAAGAATTATTCGTAAGACTATTCCAATGAGCGGTTAGTATTGTGTGTAAATTTTTATTATTCTCATATTTTTATTTGAATTTTTTTTAACTATAATCTAAATATTAATATTAAATATTAAATATCATTTTACTTGAGTATATCTAGCACGGTTATCTTACTTAAGTATATCTAGCACAGTCGTCGCTATACTCTCCATCTCTTTTCCGATAACTATTTCCTTAAAATGTGATTTAAGTCTACATCTTCCAACATACATACGATTGTACATCCATGTATGATAGTACTTATATATTACATTCTACACATTTACAATTATGTTACAAAATAATCATACTATTATAAAATTATGTGACAATGCTATTTTAAAAACTTATTACGACTATCATATAATATGCTACTACAAAATATAAATTTATAAAATATGTTTTAATTATATTTTTAATTAATAACAACAATAACATTAGTATTTTGTAATAAAATAATAATAATATTAAAATTGATATTATATTTTTTATAATAAAAAAATATCTGTTTTATAAAACGGAAAAAAATATATTTAACAAATGATAATATTCTGTTTTAATAAATAACAATAATATTCTGATTTTGATAATAAGAAAATATTTTGTTTTATAAAATAAAAAATATTCTGTTTAGTAAATAAATTATGTTTTTACAAATATTAATAACTTTCTATTTATAAAAATAACAAAAACAATCTGTTTTTTTAATATTCTATTTTTATTTTAATTTTAATATTATATTTTAAATAATATATTATACTGTTTTAATAAATATAATATTAATAATAATATTCTGTTTTTAAAAAATTATATTTTTCAGTTTTCATAAAAGTAACAGTATTATGTATTCTACTTTTAAGAATATAGTATTCACTTTTAAAAATATATTATACATATTTATATTTATTTCAGTTTTAATAATATTACATTTTTTAAAATATTTTTTAAAATTTTAAACAGCATATTATTAATCTATTTTAGAAAAATAATAAACTAAATCTAAAATATTATTTATTTACTTATTAATGAAAAAACAAAAAATAAGTAATATTACTAACACATTTAATTATTTAGTATTCTAATTTTCTTATATCACTTAAAAACAGAAACTAAAAATCATGTCATATATATATATATATATATATATATATATATATATATATATATATATATATATATATATATATATATATATATATATATATATATATATATATATATATATATATATATATCAATTTAACTCTACACAAATATCATACAATTCATATGTTTTTATACAAAATAATTTATTAATATGTGTACCTTTGTAAACCAATTTGATAAAAATGGATTGCAAATCCGAACCCAGCATAAAAATTTGGATACATAAGTTTTGATTTGGTGTGAAATGGTTTAAGAAAGAAACAAGGAAGTTAAAACTGGAATTGAAAAGCAAATGGGTCATATATATATATATAAGAAGTTTGAGAGGTACAAATCACCCTGCAACTTTTATTATCGTTGACATTTGCGAAATGTCAATCACTCCGCAACGTTGTGTGTCAAAACGGTCACCTGCCTCTTTGTGCAATCATTAATTGCTTTATTTACTTTATTGTTGGGCGCTGCGGGGTGCAAATCACCTTGCAAAATCTATGACAGTACAGCTCACCTGCCACCTAACGCAACAGTAATAGTACCTGCAAATTTCCCCCCAATTTTTTTTTTAAATGTTGCGGGATGCAATTTACCTAGAAAGTTTTGAACCATTGGGTGTTGCGGGGTACATATCACCTTGTAATATCCGTGACAGTACAAGTCATCTGCTTCATGATGCAGCAATAAATGTACCAGTGAATTTCCCCCATTTGTTTTAAAAATGTTGTGGGGTGCAACTCACCTAATAAAAACTGTATCATTGTGAGTTGCGGGGTGTTACTCATCTCGCAAATGGAAAACTATACAATTTTTTTTATAAAACAAAAATAGCGTTGTGAGATGAATATCACCCTGCAAGTGCTATATCTTGCGGGGTGAATAACACATGTCATCATCACCTGGCTAATTTAATGTATTCTTGTAGTGGTAAGTTTACATATATAATTGAAGTTATTAAGCTTCAGAACATAATAGTTGTCACTCTTAAAATAAAATCCTAACATCTTTGTCTTCCATATGTAGTGAACTCGTTCTCATAAGCTTCTTCATACTAAAAGGTAATCAAGTACATTCGTGAAACATTTTATGATTTGGTATATTGTTGTACGATGTTCTAATTTTGTTGATAAATGTTGTTGTATGATGTTGTTGTTGTTGATAAATGTTTCTCACAACAAGAAAAAAATGTTATTCATGAGTCACAAAGAATAGGCGTGGTTCATAAATGATTTGTGTTGCTATGAAGAAAAAATACAAGAAGAACAAAGTTATTGTGAAAGCTTCATCTGCCTTGTATTTGTTTCATAACAATAGAAAATAGGTCAACTTCAATTTATTCTGAGGCAAGTAGATTATTTTTTCTTCTTCATTTTCCACAAATCTTTTTAATAAAAGGTACTTTCGTGAAACATTTTATGAGTGAATATGTTTTTGTACGTTGTTGTTGTTTTGTTAACAAGAAAAAACTTTCTTGTGACTTAGTAATGTTTTATTTTTATGAATCTTGCAGCATTAATTGCTTATGTATATTGACAGAATATCTAGTTGATTTTATTATAATGTATGAAGATTGCATATTTCATAAACTCTTGCATAGTTATGTTTAACAAGAAAAAACCTTCTTACGACTTAGCAATGTTTTATTTGTATGAATCTTGCAGCATTAATTGCTTATGTATATTGAAAGAATATCTAGCTGAGTTTATTATATTGTATGTGGATTGCATATTTCACAAACTCTTCACTGAACATGCATTCATTTAAATTGATTTAGAAAATAATAATGTGAAAATTAAGTTATATTTGAAAATCAACTTAGATCAATCAATATTTTTTGAATTTTATGCATCTCGTAATTCACTCCTCGCTCTTTAACATAGAGAATTTGGTTCAATATACTAAGTTCTTCATAGCAATGATTCCTTCTCTTCTAATTTATTTTGAAAATCACTATTTCGTTTAATAATTCAGACTTATTATTTTCACTATCATCATCGTTATTATTTGATGATTATTACGATGACAATGATGATGAATTTGAATTAGTCAACAAATTGATACTTTTCAGAATAAACTAGAAGAGAAGAAATTGTTGCTATAAAGAACCTAGACCATCAAATCAAATTCTCTAGGTTAAAGAGCGAGAGATGAGTTAGTAGATGCATGGAATTAAAAAAATGGTTCGTTAAGTTGTTTTTCAAGAATAATTGAATTTTTCAGATTATTATTTTCTACATCAAGTTGAATGACTTTATATGTTTAGTGAGGTGTAGGGAAAAATAGGTAATCAATATATTTTATAATAAATGCATGTATACATACCACAACAATTATCTTTTATAATTGAGAAGAAATATTAATTTTTATTCTAATTAAACTGCAGTTTATGATGTTTAAGAAAACCATTGTAATAAATAACGTGCAACCTACTTGATCACCACGGTCACATACCCTTAGTAAAAAATAACATATTTACAATCACATGCTACCTAACAACACACGTACAATCATAGTTATATGTGTTTTATAACCATTGTGAGTAGTGCTTTCTGCAATAGTGTTTCCATATTTCACTTGGCTAATACGGGGAAATTATTCCTTCCAAGTTTTGGGGTTTAAAGATGACGATGATGTTGTCAAATAGTAGCATTCTATAACATTTGATATATTTGTCTTGTTTATTTTTCTGTTTTGTTGCTTTCTGTTTTATTTTTAATTCCATTTTCATCTACATATGAGATATTTTTGGCTATTTCATCATCTCCTCCATGCTATATGGTGTTTTACTACAAATATATAATAATGTTTTTTATAAAAAAGAAAAATATAAAGATTTGATAAAGTATTCATATAGTACCATGAAAAAAATTGAACTATTGAAAAAATTATAAAATATTATAAATACTATTTTAAATTGAATTAAATAGTTCAAAAAATTTAAATCTAATAATTTAAAAGGTTATGTATGTTTGTAGTCTCTATAAATATCTCAATTTTTGTTTTTAGTCCTTCTAAAATTTTTCTTTAAATAATAGTCCTCGTAAAAATTCTCGTCCTCAATTTTGGTCCTTACAGTCTATTTTATGTAACGGAAGTTGGCGTGGCATGCCACATGGCGCGCCACATCACTAAAAGTCAACACGACAAAAATGAGACAAATTACAGGGGTGTGAAACCCCCTTTAAATAAGTAAAAAAACAATTAAAAAAAAGAAGAAAAAGAGTCTTCTTCCTCCCTCTTCCTCCACCCAAATCATCTTCTTCCTCTTCTCTCTTCAACTTTTTCACCATGAATTTAAATTTTTGAATTATTTGAATGTGAATGGAAAGGTTTCTCCATGAGTTTCTCTTTGTGTTTGTCTTGGTTTACAAGTGAACATCAACTGTTCAAAAAAATGCCTCAATGGAATAAAACGTAAATTCAAAGTTGTTTGTATTGTAACAATTTAGTACAATATCATATGTTTCATACTGTATTAAAATTGGCACAGAAAGATGGTGTAATTTGGATGGACATCCAAGGTCGAAGAAATGAGAACCTCTCGAGTCAAACAAAATTCATCCCAAAAAATTTCAGAAAGAGGCTTAGATTACAACTTAACCAATAACATGAAGATATCATCTTATATAAAATCATCCAATTGAAAAGAGAAAGTGATCTAACACTATAAAGTGACGTTAGTATCATCCAAATAAATAAATAAATTCAATATTTGATGTGTGGTATCAACCAAATCCAAAAGAAATAAATTACCTTATTTTTCAAAGCGTGAGAAATAGCACATGTGGCATACATTTCAGTGGTATTTAAGCATGAACTCACAATTAATATGCATGCAGTATTAAAGTTAATAAAGGGAAATGTCTACTTAGAAATTCCATCCATATGTATTTTGCTATCACTTAAAATAGATAATATGAAAGATAATAATAAAATAATAAGCTTTATGTTTCAAAATAGTTATGTTAAATACATACAAATATTTAGTGTGTACTTGACCAATGGAATTCACTCATACCAAAGTGACAATATTGGTGTTAAGTATGGTGTTTTATTCATTGTAGTTTTAGGGAAGTCACCATTTATGCCATGTAGCCGGATTTGGCGGCCATGCTTCTTGAGTTATTTTAAAAAAATGTTACTTGGACATCAATTTGAGAGAATGTTGAAACATAGAGCTTTTTGTCCAAGGAATCCATCTATATTGAGTATGTTGTCCAAAAAAACAAACAAAATAATGTTGATGTTGATGGGTATTGAAAAAACAGAGACCCTAGCATGGTATATATTGTTTGTTAAGGCATTTCGTCGAACAACTTGCAAGCGTTTTCTGATTTATTTTTTCTCTATTTGCACTTAAAAGTGAAGTTTTTAGTCTGATAAATATCATCTAAATGGTTCATTCCAACTCTTTCATCTATTTATCTAACCCGTAGGACAACAAGTAGAAGATAAAGATGGTGAAGGATAAGAACAAGAAGAGCAAGTAAAAAAATTGCAGTGGAAAGAACGAGAAAGTGCATTGTAAGTATTTTTATAATCAATGATTTTAGATGGGTAATTTTGGAATCAATGATTTTAGAGTGAAACCCCTACCGTCTAATTTTTTTTTCCTGCAATTTGACTTTAAGTGACATAACACGCCGTTGCGTGCCACGTTAATTTCTATTAGAGAAAGTAGAAAATACGGACAACAAATATTAAATATTAAGAGGATGATTATTCGAAAAAAAAATTTATAAAGACAAAAGTCGAATTTAAATTATTTATAGGGACAAAAAATATATTTAACTCTAATTTTATTATTAATTAATTATTTATTTTAATTATAATAAGGTAATTAAAAACAATAATAATACTAAGTATTATAAATTACTTTTAAAATTGAGCAGCTTAAAATTTAAAATTCTATAAGACGTTTTCTCTTGGTAAATTGTAATTTTACATCTATCTTATAAATGCATACCCACTTGTCGGTACTTAAAAATCACACCAAACAAAATGCAATTGACTATACATATTGTTGAATGATCTAAAAATCTTTGGGATGCACACTTGTTTATTCCACTTTCACTTTTCACAATTGACGGACCACAAAATAGTGCTTAAAGCTTGAGACAGCTAGAATCCTCAATTGGAGGTCTCTAGTCCATTTTTAAAAAATAAAGGGCCAAGAGGGACATGACACCTGTTTTTTGTTGTTGTTAGAGTGAGGCAGTTATAGGAGCTACAAAGGAACACGACAATTAAAATATCTTCTACCAGCAACTACTGAGTACAACGCTAATAATATGCGTGCGATTTTCCCTCAGACGATTTATTAAGGAAATGATTTAGGAAAGAATCAAAAGTAGCAAGAAGAGAAGAATAATAGGTAGATGCACGTGTTTCTTTTATGTGATCCACAATTTTTGAATTGTTTTAATGAATCTATTGTTTATGTTTTTACTACAATGTTTTTAGAAAATTCGTGATATATTTTTTTTTATTAATTTTTTTTAAGTCTATGGATATGCGTGATAATTAAAACTATGTTATGGATGGGAAGGGGTTCTCTCTAGTGTGATTTAGAATCTAACAAAAAGATACATAAACTTAACAAATACAAACCGAAAGTTAAACATAAATTGAATATTACAAATCAATATTCCGGTAGACGTTGCAGCATCCTCATAATGTCATCGACGGTTCTTGATAAAGTCGCATCTAGCTCGAGTGGAACTTTCTCCTAAAAACTTCGATAAGTCAACCACATAGCCCATAAATTATCGTCGTTCTTCAGTTCACAGTTCATGAACTGCAGATTCTCTTCATTGTCGACTGATGGCGAGCGATACTCGATCTTCTCTACCTTTCGACCGTCTCCATAAGGAACAAGTCCCTGCAAAGTTTCTTGTACCTCTTCAATTGGGGTGTACACCGTGATCTTGAATTCGCGAGACGGTTCGTCGCCGGGAAAATGGACAATTCCAGCAACCCATTCGATGTTCAATTTGATGTCCATTTTCTGATTTTTGTGTTGTTGTATGACAAAATATAAGAGGAGTGGTGTTTTTATAGTAAAAGGATGTAAACATAGACCATAGAAATCCTATCTTTGTGTCAGTGAAAATACCGGAAGTTAAATTATGGTTTCTTACTTAAGACCAAAACCGAAAGTAAACTTCTGGTAAATGGCCTAGCACTGAAAAACCAGAGACATAATAGAAACAACAACTCAAACAGAAAATCTCATATATTCAACTTTTTTCCAAATTGTCAAATTACAAAAATGAGTATATTTCCACATCATAATACATTATCAAAATGAAGTTAACATTACAATGATACTTATACTACTTGAAAGAGTCGAAAGAAGTGTCGCCGGATAAATCCACCAGTGGCACCCCTTTCGACATTTCCCCATTTATTTTTATATCTATTTCCCTCAACTTGTTGTATTCTTGCATTCTTTCTATAAAAATGTTCAGCCATGTCTCAGATGCTTTTGTGAAATGAAGCGCCCACTCTAGTGATGTCGGTGGTATCGAACATCCCAATTTCAATTAGACTTGAACAAAATATCGTGGATTTGAAATCCACCCAACACAAATGATACGATCAATGAGATTTGGTGTAGGAGCAGTGCCCAGAGGAAAATAAGTCTCCGAAAAACCATATCGGGTAAGATTAATACACACCCTCTCATACACACTTGCTATGAGATGACCTATTTTAGGGAACCACATCCATTTGTCCTCCGGTGCACATCCAACCTTAACAGGTACTAGTGCAAGATGTGTGACACCCCAATATTTCGATTATTAAATAATTAGAATTTTTAATTATTAATTTAATTAGAAATTTAATTATTGGTATTTTTGGATTATTGGAATTATTAATTAAAATAAAAGAAGTGGGATTGTTGGTGGTGTGAAGTGTAAAGTGGGGATGTGAGGAGTAAAAGACTCTACTCACACTATTTGTTTTATTATTGTTATTTTAGAGTAATAAGAACAAAAGGAAAGGAAAAAGAGAAGAATTGGAATATTCATTCTACGTGAAAGTGAGAAGAGGAAAAGGAAGGAGGAAAAGCCAAAAGTGTCAGAATCCGACGAATCCTTAAGGTAAGGGGTGATTTTCTCTGATTGTTATACCTTATAAGTTTTGATAATCAATAGGACTGATTAACATGTTAGAAATCTCAAATTAGGATTCTCTAGGTTTGTAGGATTTGACCCAAATTTACCCAATTGCATGAAATTAGAATGAATGGATGTTATAGGATTGTTGGATGCGGTTGAATTGTGTTAAATCTCACTATGTTACTGTTGTTGGGATGCTTTTTGTGATATTGGATGTGTTGATTCGTAAAGGAATGATTGGGTTTGAGTTGGGAAGAATGATGCTGTCAAATTAAGTATTTTCTGCCACATAACACGTGGGAACCGGTTCCCAGTTTGGAGGAACCGAGTTCCCATAGTAAATTCCAGAGAGGGAACTATTTTTGTGTCTCAGGAACCAGTTCCCAGTATGGAGGAACCGGGTTCCCTTTGTAAAACTTACTAAAAATCCTATTTTTGAACGTGGGAACCGGATTCCAGTTTGGAGGAACCAGTTTCCCATAGTAAAAACCAGAGGCGTGTGTTTTCCAATTAGTGGGGAACCGAGTTCTCCCCTAGGGGAACCGGTTACCCCTGTAGCTTTTTTCAAAGATACTTTAAAAACTTGTATTTTCCAAACCGTAAGTCCTTTTTAAACGTCGTTTTGGACGTTATTCTCTAAATTAAAAATACTATTTTATGAAAATGAGAAACTAATAAATAATGGATTTTTATTTTGAAGAGTGTTGGCTTCCGATTATGGAATTATTATATTGTGTGTACAATTACTGTTGTTGTTGAATATTGATGATGTTGCGGTAATTAATTGACATGTTTATGTTGTATGGTGATGTATTGCATGATGATTGATGATGGTTTATGATGTATGATATGGTCATAACTTGTGTTGAGTGTTGCATGCTTCATGATGTGCATGCATATGCATTATGTTGGAGTTAATTCCCATTGTGTGGAATTTGACTTGTATTGCCAATACCTGTACCCAGTTGATTAGTGGTGGTGAGGCTGGATTCGTGTTCGAATGATGTATGAGTGAATCAAGGATTAACGTTGTGTCCGAGTTAGAATGGAATAGTGTGTGAATTTAGTTCATTGTCGGTACCACATGCATAGATTCTGCATCATATTTGTTTGGATTATAACATGTTAGGATGAATTCCAGTGTTATAGTCTGTTGGGTGTGTATGATGTATGTTTATGACTTGTGTATGAAACAAATCTAATTATGCTGAATAGGGTGGACTGATGTCTTATGATATTTTATTGCTTTTGATGAACTTATAATGCATTCTGATTATGATGAAGTCTCACCCTTACTTTGATGATTTCAGATTGAAGCTTAGCAGCTTAGGAGATTGGTGAGGATGACTCTTGAGCTATACATTTATTTTATCCGTGTGTCAGTGTCATGCTCTGGTAGTTGTAACACTGTGGAACGTTTGGTTGCGAGTTATATTTAAAACTCTATTGTTCTTTTTGTTTGATTTTGGAAATAATTATTGATAGAATTTATTCCGGTTTTGATGGTATTTTCCGCTGTGTAGAACATGTTTATTGGTTTATTAATTTAATGAAATTCTTCAGTGAAGCATGATAATTGCATGAGATTTTCTTTTAAATAAATTGTAATGCCCTTGTTATTACATGTTAGCTCTGAAATAATTATTAATCGCGGGGTACTTTAGAAGGGTGTTACAATAGTGGTATCAGAGCCTGGTTGGTCGTTGTGACCAGTGTCTTAGTTTCGTTATTCATTTTGTATGCGACTAGTGCAAGGTAACATTGTCGATATTTCTGTTCTAATGAGATAGTTATGTAATTTCACATAACAATGGCCAGAAGAAGTAACGGAAGAGACGATGCTGCAATTGCTGAGGCTTTGGGAATGCTTGTTGGTTTGCTTGGAGGAAATCAGCTGGGAGCTGGTATTGGTGCTGACAGACAATTGAGGAATTTTCAGAGGAACAATCCTCCGTTGTTCAAAGGCACGCATGACCCTAAAGGTGCTCAGAGGTGGTTGAAGGAGATTGAAAGGGTCTTCCGAGTGATTGATTGTGCTGAAGAGCTGAAGGTGAGGTATGGTACCTATATGTTGGAAAAGGAAGCTGATGACTGGTGGGTTGTTACCATGACTGAGATGGAGCAAGATGGTGTTGCACTGACTTGGGCTATGTTCAGGAGGGCTTTTCTAAGGAGGTATTTTCCTGAAGATGTAACACCCCTTATAAAATACCCCGCGAATTTATATTTACATCAGAGTTAACATAAACAAAAGGGCGTCACAATTAATTAAAACATAAAAATTAAAATAAAATATCAAGGTATTGTCATGCCTTTACTGAAAAACTTTATTAAGGTAATCAAAACCAATAATTATGTCTACACAGCGGAAAATAGCAACCAAAACGGAATAATACCAAATCATAATCATTCCCAAAGTAATTTAAATAACAAATGAATACTAAATAATTTCTCAGCTAAATGTTCCCCAGTGTTACAACTTATCAAAGCATGACACTGACACGCGGACACAAAATAACACAGCTCTATAGCCATCCTCACCAACTCCTGAGCTGCTAACTTTTATCTGAAATCATTAAAGTAAGGGTGAGATTTCATCATAATTAATATGCATTATAGGTTCCTCAGACAACATAATGTCACAAGTATATTAATCCACCCATTCTAGCATAATTCAGATTTCAACACACAATTACAAACCACACAATTCATTATGCACAACAACAACAACAATAGAATTATAACACTGGAAACCATCCTAACATGTTATAATTCCATACAAACACAAATGCAGACTCAATGCATGTGGTACCAAAACGTGAACTAAGTCACACACACTGATCCATAATCACCCGGATACAGTAATCATCGATTCGTCCATAATCACCCGGACATGAATCCAGCCTCACCACCCATCATCACTCGGGAACGATTATTGGCAATACAAGTCAAATTCCACATAATGGGAATTAACTCCACCAGAATGCATATGCATGCACAACACTAACATGCAACATTCAATTAAATCTATGATTACACCAACAATCATAAACCGAATCAAAACCAAAACATGATATCCCCATTGATCATGCACATATCAAACAGCATAAGCATGCATTTCATCCACAAAATCCTGATACAATCAATTGCCACAGATACACTACTGCATATACACCAAGCATGCATTAAATAATAAACTGCATAATTCGGAATTCGACACATTTTCAAAATAAATTCAAGTTACAGGAATTTCCTTCATTTTATAAAATAGAGTATTAAATTTAAGACACAACTTCCAAAACGGAGTTCAAAACGGACCTACGGTTTGAAAGTTATGAATTTTTGAAGTTTTGTATTTTTTTCAAATTGCACAGTGGTAACCGGTTCCTCCCAGGGAGAACCCGGTTCCCACAAGTTTTAAAAACACGCCCCCAGGAAAATGTATGTGGAACCCGGTTCCTCCAGGCAAGAAACCGGTTCCCATAAAAAAAATTAGTTTTCTTTGAAAAAAATGAACTGGGAACCCGGTTCCTCCCCAGGAGTAACCGGTTCCCAGCAACCCAAAATACTCCTCCTCTGGTTTTTATACCAGGAACCCGGTTCCTCCCACATAGAAACCGGTTCCTGCGACCTGAAGAGCCAAAATTATGCAGTTTTGATAGCATTATGCACACTAACTCAATTCCTATCAAATCCACACGAATCCAACATCCAAATACAATATAATTACAAAATTCAATAGCAGTAACATGCAATATAACATACTCTGATCATTCATAATGACCCTATAACATACAAATTGCTCAATTCTACACAATCCGACACAAATTGGGATAATTCTACAAAACCTAGAATTACTAAATTGAGATTCTTAACATACTACGATCAATCCTATTGAAATTAAAACCGATAAGGCATGTTAATCTCGAAACCACCCCTTACCTTGTGGGTTCTTCGAATTCCGGCAACTTTACTTTTTTCCTCTTTCTCTTCTCTTCTCCAATGTCATGAATGATGAAACTCCTTCTATTCCTCTTTTTCCTTCTTTTTCCTTTTATTATTTCCAATAATAATAATAAAATAATAATTAGGATAGGTAGAGTATTTTACTCGTCACACCCCCTCATTACTCCTCACACTCCTAACTCTTCCACTCATTTAATTAATTATTTAAATCCAATAATTCAAAATATTAATAATTAAACTCTAATTAAATTAATAATTAAAAATTCTAATTACTTAATAATTGAATTATTTTTGGGGTGTCACAACTCTCCCCTACTAAAAAGTGTTTTCGTCCTCGAAAACATACCTTAGACGAAAAGTTCGGGATACGAGTCCTTCATCTGACTCTCCAACTGCCAAATGATATTCCCACCTGCCGGTCCTCCCCAAACTACTCTCACCAGCGCTATCTCCTTACCTCGCAACTGTTTCAACTTCCGATCCTCAATTCTCGCAGGCAATGCTTCAACAGTCAAATTCTCTCGTACATGTATATCATCTACCTGAATCTCATGAGACGGATCAGCAATGTACTTCCTCAACTGAGATACATGGAAAACATCATGCAAATTTGCAAGTGATGGCGGTAAGGCAATCTGATACGCAACCTTCCCAACTCTCTTGGTAATCTGAAACTGACCAATAAAGTGCGGAGTCAACTTCTTTGACTTCAAAGCTCGACCAATATCGGTCATCGGAGTAACTCGCATAAACACATGTTCTCCTTCACTAAACTCAGGATCTTTTCTCCTCTTATCGTGATAACTCTTCTGACGACTCTGAGAAGCTCTCATCTTCTCCTGAATCATCTTAATCTTTTTTGAAGTCTGTTGGACAATTTCCGGTCCAATCACAACACTCTCTCCAAATTCGTACCAACACAACGGTGTCCGACACCTCCTACCATACAATGCCTCAAATGGAGCCATACCAATACTCGAATGAAAGCCATTGTTGTAGGTAAACTCAATCAATGGTAAGTAACTATCCCAAGTTCCACCTTTCTCCAACACACAAGCTCGCAACAAATCCTCTAACGACTGAATCATTCTCTCTGCCTGACCGTCTGTCTGCGGATGATAAGCGGAACTCAACCGCAACTTAGTACCCAAAGCTTCTTGCAATCCTGTCCAAAACTTAGACATAAACCTCGGATCTTTATCCGACACAATACTAGAAGGAATACCGTGCAAACTTACGATCTTCTCCACATACAACTCTGCCAACCTCTCCATCGGATAATCCATTCATATCGAAATAAAATGCGCGGAATTCGTCAACCGATCGACAATAACCCAGACACAATTCTTCGCTGACAGTTTCTAATGTTCGATTTTCGACTTCTGACAAACCAAACAAGCATAAACAAACTCAGCAATTTCCTTTTTCATTCCAGGCCACCAAAACAACTTCTTCAAATCATGATACATTTTAGTAGCACCAGGATGAATACTTAACCCACTACGACGTCCTTCTTCCAAAATACTCTTTCGAAGTTTGGCGATATCCGGAATACACACCCTATCACCAAATCTCATAACATCATTCTCGTCAATTCGGAATTCACCTCCTTGACCTTGGTTGATCAATGTCAACTTATCAACTAAACCCACATCAGACTTCTGTCCAGCCCGAATTTCCTCAAGAATACCACTAGTCAACTTCAACATACCCAACTTAACACTATCAGAAGTGGTCTCACACACCAAACTCAAATCTCTGAATTGTTCAACTAAATCCAATTCGCGAATCATCAACATCGACATATTCAAGGACTTCCTACTCAAGGCATCCGCAACAACGCTTGCCTTACCAGGATGGTAATTCAAATCGAAATCGTAATCTTTCAGGAACTCTAACCACCTTCTCAGCCTCATGTTGAGCTCTTTCTGATCAAAGAGATATCTCAGACTCCTGTGATCGCTGAATATCTCAAATCGAGAACCATACAAGTAGTGCCTCCATAATTTCAAAACAAATACCACTGCTGCCAATTCTAAATCATGAGTCGGATAATTCCTTTCATGAACCTTCAATTGTCTCGAAGCATAAGCCACAACCTGCTTATCTTGCATCAATACACCACCTAATCCCATCAATGACGCATCACAATACACAACAAAGGACTTCGTCGGATTCGGCAAAATCAAGATCGGAGCACTAGTCAACCTCTTCTTCAGCTCTTGGAAACCCTTCTCACACTCAGAATTCCAAACAAACACTTGTCCCTTTCTTGTCAACACTCAGAATCCCAAACAAACACTTGTCCCTTTCTTGTCAACTTAGTCAATGACAATGCTAACTTGGAAAATCCTTCAATGAACTTCCTATAATAACCTGCAGGACCAAGAAAACTACGGATCTCAGAAGCATTCTTTGGCGCTTTCCAATGAGATACCGCTTCTACCTTCGTAGGGTCAACAGCAATGCCACTCTTGGAAATCACATGGCCAAGAAAACTCACTTCACCTAACCAGAATTCAGATTTGGACAACTTCGCATAAAGCTTCTTCTCTTTCAAGAATTCCAATACAACTCTGAAATGTTCTGCATGTTCTTCATCACTCTTTGAATAGATCAGAATGTCATCGATAAATACCACCACAAACTTATCAAGATACGGATGAAATATCCTGTTCATATACTCCATGAAAACACCAGGTGCATCAGTAACTCCAAACGGCATAACAGAATACTCATAATGTCCATACCTCGTTCTAAATGCAGTTTTCTGAATATCTTCCGTCTTCACACGAATCTGATGATATACAGACCTCAAGTCAATCTTACTAAATACACAAGCCCCAACCAGTTGATCCATCAAATCATCAATCCTCGGTAATGGATACCGATTCTTGATTGTAACTTTGTTCAACTACCTATAATCAACACATAATCTCATTGAGCCTTCTTTATTCTTAACCAACAACACCAGAGCACCCCACGGAGAAACACTAGGACGAATAAACTTCTTCTCGAGTAACTCTTCCAACTGCATCTTCAATTTAGATAATTCAGATGCCAACATGCGATAAGGCGCCATCGACACCGGACTAGTTCCAGGAATCAAATCTATAGTAAATTCCACTTCTCTCTGGTGGCAATTCACTAACGTCTTCCAGAAACACTTTTGGAAATTCTTTCACCACTGGAAATTCATCACTCTTTGCCTTTCCCTTCGTTTCCATTACAGAATACAACATAAACACCACAACACCATCTTTTACAGCTAAACTCATTCGCTTAACTGACATAGTCACATCTTCAACTCTAGCCTCTTCAAGAAAAATGACCGTCTTCGCAAAACAGTTGATATGAACCTGGTTGAATTCCAACCAGTTCATTCCAAGGATGATATCAAGTTGTTCTAACAGTAGGCACACTAAATCCATACCGAAACCTCTACCAAAAATCACAATAGGACAATTTCTGCAAACAAATAAAGTAGTCACTGAACCCGACGCAGGAGTGTCAATAACCATACTTCCATCCATATTAGAAATATCCAAGTTCAACCTTTTAGCACAATCCAAAGCAATAAAAGAATGTGTCGCTCCAGTATCAATAATCGCAATCAAAGGTATGCCATTAATAAAACATGTACCTTTAATCAACCGATCGTCTGGCTTAGTCTCTGATCCAGACAAAGCGAACACTTTACCACCAGCATGCTCCTTCTTGGGTTTTGTACACTGAGGACGAGTATGACCCTCTTCATCACAGTTGTAACAGGTCACCATTCTCACTCTGCAATCGTTAGCCACATGACCGAGTTTCCCACACTTGAAACACCTCCTATCACTACTCTTGCAGTCTTGTATATGATGTCCTGTCTCACCGCACTTGAAGCACTTAATGGAAGAACCAGAATCTCCCCCACTAGGCTTCTTCCAAACACCGGATCTCTGATTATTCCTATCATAAGGTTTCCCACGATCCATCTGTTGCTTCCATTTACGATCCACATATCCTCGAGCATTCGTTTAGTGCTAGCAAGATCCTCTTCTAAAATCCTACTACAGTCCACCAAATTAGAAAACCTTTGGATACGCTGATACCTGATACCCTGCTTGATCATATCACGAAGACCATTCTCAAATTTGATACATTTGGAAAATTCTCCATCTGCATCGTTAGTATAATGAGCATAGTACTTCGCCAATTCTGTAAATTTCGAAGCATACTCACTCACGGTCTTATTACCCTGTTAGAGCTCCAGAAACTCAATCACTTTCTTGCCCCGAATGTCTTCAGGAAAATAACTCCTCAGAAAGGCCCTCCTGAACACCGCCCAATTCAGTGCAACACCATCTTGCTCCATTTTTGTCCTGGTTGCAACCCACCTGTCATCAACTTCCTCCGCCAACATGTGAGTACCATATCTCACCTTCAGCTCATCAGCACAATCAATTACTCTGAAGATCCTCTCGATCTCCTTCAACCACATCTGACCACCTTCGATATCATGTGTGCCCTTGAACAATGGAGGATTGTTCCGCTGAAAATTCCCTAATTGTCTATTAACACCGATACCAGCTCCCGACTGATTCCCTCAAAGCACGCCAGCTAGCATCCCCTAAGCCTCGGCAATAGCTGCGTCGTCTCTTCTGTTACCTCTTCCGGCCATTGTTCTGTAACATTACAACACAAGCTCATTATAACACAAGTACCGACAGTGTTACCTTGCACTAGTCGCATACAAAAGGGATAACGACACTACAACACGACCGACTATGCTCTGATACCAATATTGTAACACCCCTTCTAAAATACCCCGCGAATTTATATTTACATCAGAGTTAACATAAACAAAAGGGCGTCACAATTAATTAAAACATACAAATTAAAATAAAATATCAAGGTATTGTCATGCCTTTACTGAAGAACTTTATTAAGGTAATAAAAACCAATAATTATGTCTACACAGCAGAAAATAGCAACCAAAACGGAATAATACCAAAATCATTCCCAAAGTAATTCAAATAACAAATGAATACTAAATAATTTCTCAGCTAAATGTTCCCCAGTGTTACAACTTAACAGAGCATGACACTGACAATAACACAGCTCTATAGCCATCCTCACCAACTCCTGAGCTGCTAACTTTAATCTGAAATCATTAAAGTAAGGGTGAGATTTTATCATAATTAATATGCATTATAGGTTCCTCAGACAACATAATATCACAAGTATATTAATCCACCAATTCTAGCATAATTCAGATTTCAACCCACAATTACAAACCATATAATTCATTATGCACAACAACAACAACAATAGAATTATAACACTGGAAACCATCCTAACATGTTATAATTCCATACAAACACAAATGCAGACTCAATGCATGTGGAACCAAAACGTGAACTAAGTCACACACACTGATCAATAATCACCCGGACACAGTAATCATCGATTCGTCCATAACCACCCGAACACAAATCCATCCTCACCACCCATCATCACCCGGGAACGGTTATTGGCAATACAAGTCAAATTCCACACAATGGGAACTAACTCCACCAGAATGCATATGCATGCACAACACCAGCGTGCAACATTCAATTAAATCTATGATTACACCAACCATCATAAACCGAATCAAAACCAAAACATGATATCCTCATTGATCATGCACACATCAAACAGCATAAACATGCATTTCATCCACAAACTCCTGATACAATCAATTGCCACAGATACACTACTTCATATACACCAAGTATGCATTAAATAACAAACTGCATAATTCGGAATTCGACGCATTTTCAAAATAAATTCAAGTTACATGAATTTCCTTCATTTTATAAACTAGAGTATTAAATTTAAGAAACAACGTCCAAAACGGCGTTCAAAACGGACCTACGGTTTGAAAGTTATGAATTTTTGAACTTTTGTATTTTTTTCAAATTGCACAGTGGTAACCGGTTCCTCCCAGGGAGAACCCGATTCCCACAAGTTTTAAAAACACGCCCCCTGGAAAATGTATGGGGAACCCGGTTCCTCCAGGCAGGAAACCGATTCCCATAAAAAAATTTAGTTTTCTTTGAAAAAAATGAACTGGGAACCCGGTTCCTCCCCAGGAGTAACCGGTTCCCAGCAACCCAGAATACTCCTCCTATGGTTTTAATATCAGGAACCCGGTTCCTCCCACATGGAAACCGGTTCCTACGACCTGCAAAGCCAAAATTATGCAGTTTTGACAGCATTGTGCACACTAACTCAATTCCTATCAAATCCACACGAATCCAACATCCAAATACAATATAATTACACAATCCAACAACAGTAACATGCAATATAACATACTTTGATCATTCCTAATGACCCTATAACATACAAATTGCTCAATTCTACACAATCCGACACAAATTGGGATAATTCTACAAAATCTAGAATTACTAAATTGAGATTCTTAACATACTACGATCAATCCTATTGAAATTAAAATCGATAAGGAATGTTAATCAATCGAAACCACCCCTTACCTTGTGGGTTCTTCGAATTCCGACAACTTTACTCTTTTCTTCTTTCTCTTCTCTTCTCCAATGTCACGAATGATGAAACTCCTTCTATTCCTCTTTTTCCTTCTTTTTCCTTTTATTATGTCCAATAATAATAATAAAATAATAATTAGGATAGGTAGAGTATTTTACTCGTCACACCCCCTCATTACTCCTCACACTCCCAACTCTTCCATTCATTTAATCAATTATTTAAATCCAATAATTCAAAATATTAATAATTAAACTCTAATTAAAAATTAAAAATTCTAATTACTTAATAATTGAATTATTTTTGGGGTGTCACAGAAGACATTTGGGGAAAGAAAGAGATCGAGTTTCTAGAGCTCAAGCAAGACAATAAGACTGTAAGTGAATATGCTTCCAAATTCACTGAATTGGCTAAGTATTATTCTCACTACAACAATGATGAAGAGGGAGAATTTTCCGAATGTATCAAGTTTGAGAATGGTCTCCGTGATGAGATTAAGCAGGGTATCAGGTATCAGCGTATTCACAGGTTTTCTGATTTGATGGATTGCAGTAGGATTCTGGAAGATGATCTCGCTAGTACTAGAACGAATTCTCGTGGGTATGTTGATCGGAAAGGAAACCAACATATGGATCCTGGAAAACCGTATGACAGGAATAATCAGAGGTCCGGTGGTTGGAAGAGGCCTAGTGGGGGAGATTCTAATGCTCCTATTAGGTGTTATAAGTGTGGTGAAATGGGACATCGAGCTCAGGAAAGCAAGAGTGACGCGAAGAAGTGTTACAATTGCAGGAAACCTGGACATGTGGCTAATGATTGCAGAGCAAGGAAGGTAACTTGTTACAACTGTGGCAAAGAGGGTCATACTCGCTCGCAGTGTACTAAACCCAAGAAGGAGCAGTCTGGTGGTAAAGTGTTCGCTTTGTCTGGATCAGAGACTAAGCCAGATGATCGGTTGATTAAAGGTACATGTTTTATTAATGGCATACCTTTGGTTGCGATTATTGATACTGGAGCGACTCATTCTTTTATTGCTTTGGATTGTGCAAAAAGATTGAAATTGGATATATCTAACATGGATGGAAGTATGGTTGTTGACACTCATGTGTCGGGTTCAGTGACTACTTCATTTGTTTGTAGGAATTGTCCTATTATGATTTTTGGTAGAGGTTTCGGTATGGATTTAGTGTTCCTACCGTTAGAAAAACTTGATATCATCCTTGGAATGAATTGGTTGAAATTCAACCAGGTTCATATCAATTGTTTTGAAAAGACGGTTAGTTTTCCTGAAGTTGTCAGTGTGGAAGATGTGACTATGTCGGTTAAGCAGATGAATTTAGCTGTTAATGATGGTGATGTGGTGTTTATGTTGTATTCTTAGACGGAAGCGAAAGGGAAAGCTAAGAGTAACGAATTGCCAGTGGTGAATGAATTTCCAGAAGTTTTTCCGGAAGATGTTAGTGAATTGCCACCTGAGAGAGAAGTGGAATTTGCTATAGATTAGATTCCTGGAACTAGTCCGGTGTCGATGGTGCCTTATCGCATGTCGGCATCCGAATTGTCTGAATTGAAGAAGAAACTAGAAAAGTTACTTGAGAAGAAGTTTATTCGTCCTAGTGTTTCGCCGTGGGGTGCTCCTGTGTTGTTAGTTAAGAAGAAAGAGGGTTCGATGAGACTGTGTGGTGATTACAGACAATTGAACAAAGTTACAATCAAGAATCGATATCCATTGCCAAGGATTGATGATTTGATGGATCAACTGGTTGGGGCTTGTGTATTCGGTAAAATTGATTTGAGGTATGGATATCATCAGATTCGTGTGAAGACGGAAGATATTTAGAAAACTGCATTTAGAACGGGGTATGGACATTATGAGTATTCTGTTATGTCGTTTGGAGTTACTAATGCACCTGGTGTTTTCATGGAGTATATAAACAGGATATTTCATCCGTATCTTGATAAGTTTATGGTAGTCTTTATTGATGACATCCTGATTTACTCAAAGAACGACGAAGAGCATGCAGAACATCTTAGACTTGTGTTAGAGTTGTTGAAGGAGAAGAAGCTGTATGCGAAGTTGTCCAAGTGTGAATTCTGGTTGAGTGAAGTAAGCTTTCTTGGTCATGTGATTTCCAAGGATGGAATTGTTGTTGATCCTACGAAGGTAGAAGCGATATCTCAGTGGGAAGCACCGAAGAATGCTTCTGAAATCCGTAGTTTTCTTGGTCTTGCAGGTTACTATATAAAGTTCATTGAAGGATTTTCGAAGTTAGCTTTGTAGTTGACTAAATTAACGAGGAAAGGGCAAGTGTTTGTTTGGGATTCTGAGTGTGAGAAAGGTTTCCAAGAGCTGAAGAAGAGATTGACTAGTGCTTCGATTTTGATTTTGCCGAATCCGGCAGAGTCTTTTGTTGTGTACTGTGATGCTTCATTGATGGGTTTAGGTGGTGTTTTGATGCAGGATAAGCAGGTAGTAGCTTATGCTTCAAGACAGTTGAAGATTCATGAAAGAAATTATCCGACTCATGATTCAGAGCTGGCAGTTGTGGTATTTGTTTTGAAATTGTGGAGGAATTATTTGTGTGGATCTCGATTTAAGGTATTCAGCGATCATAAGAGTCTGAAGTGTCTCTTCGATCAGAAAGAGCTCAATATGAGGCAAAGAAGATGGTTAGAATTTCTAAAAGATTATGATTTTGGTTTGAATTACCATCCTGGTAAGGCAAACGTGGTTGCAGATGCATTGAGTAGGAAGTCTTTGCATATGTCTATGTTGATGGTGCGTGAATTGGATTTAGTTGAGAAATTCAGAGACTTGATTTTGGTATGTGAGAACACTCCTAATAGTGTTAAGTTGGGTATGTTGAAGTTGACTAGTGGTATTCTTGATGAGATTCGAATTGGGCAGAAGTCTGACGTTGGTTTAGTTGATAAATTGACATTGATCAACCAAGGTCAACGAGGCGAATTCCGAATTGACGAGAATGGTGTTATAAGATTTGGTGATAGAGTTTGTGTTCCGGATATTGCAGAGATTAGGAAGAGTATTTTGGAAGAAGGACATCGTAGTGGATTGAGTATTCATCCCGGTGCTACTGAGATGTATCGTGATTTGAAAAAGTTGTTTTGGTGGCCTAGAATCAAAAAGCAAATTGTTGAGTTCGTCTATGCTTGTCTAACTTGTCAGAAGTTGAAGATTGAACATCAAAACCCGTCGGGGTTGATGGAACCGATGTTTGTTCCGGATTGGAAATAGGATGACATTTCTATGGATTTTGTGTCTGGTCTACCGAGGACGTCTAAGAATTGTGATTCTATTTGGGTTATTGTCGATCGGTTGATGAAGTCTGCTCACTTTATTCCGATAAGAATGGATTACTCGATGGAGAGGTTGGCTCAGTTGTATGTCGAGAAGATCGTGCGTTTGCACGGTATTCCTTTTAGTATTGTGTCAGATAGAGATCTGAGGTTTACATCTAGATTTTGGATAGGATTGCAAGAAGCTTTGGGTACTAAGTTACGGTTGAGTTCTGCTTATCATCCGTAGACAGATGGCAACTTCAATCTAAGTCCTACTTAGACCTGAGTTCCTACTCACTCCCCCTCAATCACAGTAGTGATATCAACCTATTGGTTAATTGAATTGTGAAGACACTCTTCAATAAACAAACTTGATCTTGCTTCAAAGCTTTAATCAAGAGACACAACACTCGTGCTTCAAAGCTTTGAGTGATAAACTACCCTTACAATCAAATCTTAGTCTAAAGCACTTATCAATTGATAATTGCTTGGCTCACAAGAGTAACTAGAATTACACAAATTACAACCTGCTAAATCTTCAATACAGTCCAAAGGCGCAGCAGCAGAGTAAGGATTCTATTCCTATTATAGAAGCAGTCATGTAACTTCAGTTTTGGGCTTCCATAATAATAGCTAGAGTTCACTTAATTAATCCTAAAGACTTGGTATTTTTAACAACCAATTTAGGTTTAACTAAGATTAACCAATTAACCACGTGAGCATGTAATCTAATAACATAAATCATAATAAAACAGCTCAACAAACTTCCTGAAAACTCTCAGGAAAAACAGATTCTGCAGAACAGTAAATGTCACACAAAATGTCATAACATCGGTTATGACATCAGTCAATCTTCTGCAGAATTCCAGCACAGTATTTACCTTCCAGTCTGAGTTGTACTTAAAACATCCTTCTCATGCAGAATTTATCTTCAACTCTGAATGTCATGACATCAGTCAAGACATTGTCATATCCTAG
The DNA here is from genome assembly GCA_021764765.1 of Vicia sativa. Lineage (NCBI taxonomy): Eukaryota > Viridiplantae > Streptophyta > Magnoliopsida > Fabales > Fabaceae > Vicia > Vicia sativa. The sequence goes on from CM038797.1 coordinate 131,085,091, forward strand.
TTTTACCAAAAATTAATGCCAACATAAAAACACTTATAAACTCCCCCTTTGGCAAATTTTTGGCTAAAACAAACTAAGCTATCAGAGTACCCATGCAGCAGAAAATAAAACCAGTCTAAGCTAATCTAAGCTTAAAAACCAGATCCTAAAGAAGATAAATTCTACCCACAATTTTTTCAAACAATTGCCCATAATGATTTTCTCATACAATTGCCCATAATGCCCATAAATTCTTCTCCCCCTTTTTAGCCACAAAGGAGCCAAAGGTACCAGTACAAATTCCCCAAAATTTCAATATATAATTAAGTACTAGCAGAGTTAAAGATTATATTTCTGTCAAAATAATACAAATATCCAAACAGGCAGAATTAAAACAAGCAAAATTAACAACACAAACAAACAATCAAGAGCAACAGGATCACAAATCAAGTGCTTTCTTCTCCTGAAGAAGCACTATGGAAAGAAGCATCTTCAGAACTGCTCTCAGCAGCAGTTTCTTTATCAGCATCAGCATCAACATTTGCAGCAGAATCATCACCAGCTAACCCTTCATCCTTAACCTCTGTGTCTTGCTCCTGTTCCAGTGTAGAGATCAACTCTTCAAGACTTTGCTTTCTTGCTTCAAGCTCCTTGCAAGTTGCTTTCAGCACAGCAATGACAGTTGCCTTCTGAGAATTTGCCTTGACATTTGATGTCTCAGCAGATGTCATGACAATGTCTGAGACATGTTTTCCTTGAAAGAGCTTGTAATGGAATCCAAGTGCAGGAGCTCTTTTGCATACTGAATCTCTATCAACCAGAATATCAGGGTATTGATCAATTATGATTCCACATGGAGGGAGGAAAGGCTATTGGTCCTTTTATAGCATAACTTTCAAAGATGTTTGAGGGTTTGCTCAAAGATGTAAGTTCCATAATCAAATTTTGCTTTTGTACCAACAAAAAATGAATGCCTGCACCAACGAGATGGTTGACTTGTGGTTTGTTGGAACCCAATTTGCAGACCTATTTTGTGCAAAATAGCAAACTTTACACTCAATTTGTTGGCAAGTGAGCTTTCCTTCATAGGCCAATGCTTCACTTGCTTAGCGTGATTGTTTGATGATTTGATTATCGGTTTTTCTAGCTCAGGTTGAGCATCATCTGATCTTCCCAAATATTTATTTATCACACTTGGGGAAAACTTCACCCTTCTCCCTCTCACATACACAGTCTTGAAATCAGCTGACCTTCCATCAGCACAACCACTTGATAAGTTCACAATGAACTCCTTTACCAGCACATCATAACAGTTAGAAAACTTCACCACAGTCTTCATTAACCCTGCTTCTTTGATCAGATCTATAACCTCCTTGCATTCAAGAGCACTCTTACTTAGTTCCCTTTCCAGAGCAATTCTCTTCAAACACACATATTTCCACCTGCTAGCATTCTCAGGGTGGTGGAAAGAGATGTTATCAATGGCCACTTCAGGCACTTTGGGCAGCTTACCAAGAGATGGTTTCTTCTTGGGGCGAATGTTTGAGACATTCTCTTCAACATTGAAATCAGAATCTTGATCAGATTCTGAAGGTTCAGGAACCTTCCTCTTCTTCATGATTGGGGTTCTCTTTGGCCTAGAGATACCACCAATTGTCTTCACCATACTCTTCCCTTTAGAGGGTTCAGCTACCTTTTCCTTACCAGATTTTTCTCCAGTCTTGTTCTCAGCCCTAGGAGACTTATGCACAACTTTAGCAACCTTCTCTTTAGAAGGACTTGGAGTGGCATTCTGCTTCCCTTTTCTTTTCATCACCCTCTTAGCAATGCTAGGATTGACACTAGCAATGAGGTCATTATCAGAGAAAACTTCATCCAGATCAATAACTGGAGGCTCAACATTCTGATCAGTGGTTTTCTCAGGGGAGTTTACCAGGTTATCAGCAGCTTGTTTCTCTGGAGTTTCTTCAAGAATACCATCAGAGATATCATCAGAAGAATTCACAGGGGACTTATCAGCAACACACTTTTCAGGGGATTCTTCAAGAATTCCATCAAAAATATCATCAACAGAGGGTTCAGTAACAGGATTCACAGGGGTTTTCTTGACATGATCATCAGATGTCTTGACATTTTCTGTGACATCTGGATCAGTTGCTAAACTAGGGATAGCAGATTCTTGATTTAAAGGGATAGAAACCCCAGGCACAGAGTGGTTTTCATTCAGGATCCTAGTTACTATTCTAGCAATGGCTTGATGAACATACCTAGAACCTTCCCTGTTTGCTATTTCCGGAGGAACAGAGGAAGTTGGTTCAGATGTCTTACCAGAAGGAGATGCTTGAGACCTTCGTGTATTCCTGGTGCGAAGTTTCTTGACCCTCCCAAGATTAGTTGCCATTGCACGCAGAGGGGTAACCTTCAGAGCTTCAATCTGCATGGCTTCTGTGTTTGCCCTAATCCCAGAAACAGTGGAAGATGGAGAGCCAAATTCTTGGGATGATGAAGAAGACAAAGACAAGTTTTGTTGAGACATCTTGAGGAAGAGAGGAAAAGTTTGACAAAGTGTTTGAGAGTTTCTGTTGATGAAATGGCAAGAGATACTTTCAAATGAAGAAATCTATATATATATATATATATATATATATATATATATATATATATATATATATATATATATATATATATATATATATATATATATATATATATATATATATATATATATATATATATATATATATATATATATATATGTGTGTCTCTTCCTATTCTTGGACTTTGAAAAGTAAGAGGAAATAATTAATTAGCCCACTTAAAATTAAATGAAATAAAAGTCTCTTCCATTCCTTGTTGTAAGCAATGTTAATTGCTACAACTCCTCATATTGGCAATACCCAACTTGCCCCTTAAATTCTCAAACCGACTAGCATCAAGAGTTTTAGTAAAATGTCACCATTGAAGTTCGGCTACATGCTCCAATTTAATCACTTTTTCTTCCACAAGGTCTCTGATGAAGTGATGTCTAATGTCAATGTGCTTAGTCCTATTGTGTTGTATAGGATTCTTTGAAATATTAATAGCACTCAAAGTTGTAAGACAATGTCACGACATCCTGTGACATTGTACTCAACAAGATCCGCTTCATCCGCACCATTTGAGAATAATCGCTACCACCGCTATGTATTCAAATTTCAAGATGGATAAAGACACACAATTTTGCTTCTTGTGAACCAAGAAACAAGATTGTTCCCAAGAAGAAGCATCCTCCAGAAGTGCTTTTTCTATCATCAGCACTACCAGCCCAATCAGCATCACAATAGCCAAACAGAATTGGTTCACATCCATAAGAATACAGCATACCATGATTGCAAGTTCCACTCACATACTTCAGAATTCTTTTCACCTGATTGATGTGACTCACTTTAGGTTCAGCCTGGTATCTTGCACATACTCCAACAGCAAATGCAATGTCAGGTTTGCTAGCAGTTAAGTACAATAAGCTTCCTATCATGCTTCTATACAAGCTTTGATCAACATTTTCTCCACTTGTGTCTTTGAACAACTTTAAATGAGTAGGAGCAGGAGTCCTTTTATGGCTGGCATTGTCCATTCCAAATTTCTTGACAATATTCCTTGCATACTTGCTTTGTGAAAGGAATGTTGAGTCTTCCATCTATGTGACTTGCAGTCCAAGAAAGTAAGTCAATTCTCCCATGAGGCTCATTTCAAATTCAGCTTGCATTTGGTTGGCAAAATGTCTCACCATTTTATCTGACATTCCTCCAAACACTATGTCATCAACATAAATTTGAGCTACCATTATCTTTCCTCCTTCATTCTTGACAAAGAGAGTTTTGTCCAAACCTCCTTTCCTGTAACCTTTATCAGTAAAGAACTTTGTCAACCTTTCATACCAAGCTCTAGGAGCTTGTTTCAAACCATATAAAGCTTTCCTCAATTTGTAAACATGATCAGGAAAGTTAGGATCCACAAATCCTTTAGGCTGTTCAACATATACCTCCTCAGTTAAGTAGCCATTTAGGAAGGCACTTTTCACATCCATTTGAAACACTTGAATTTCGAATGCAAGCAACTCCTAACAATAATCTGATTGATTCCACCTAGCCACGGAGCAAAAGTCTCATCAAAATCAATCCCTTCAACTTGAGTGTATCCCTGAGCAACAAGCCTTGCTTTATTTCTGGTGACAACCCCTTCTGCATCAGACTTGTTGTTGTAGATCCACTTTGTGCCAATGATGTTTGTTCCTTCTGGTCTAGGAACTAACTCCCACACTTCATGTTGCTTGAACTGGTTCAGTTCATCTTGCATTGCTCCAATCTAGTATTCATCAGTTAGAGCCTCTTTGACATTCTTTGACTCAGTCTTTGACACAAAACAAGAGTTTGAGATAATTTCTCTGGATCTTGTAGTGACTCCACAGTTAGGATCTCCAATGATGAGTTCCTTTGGATAATCTTTCTGAATTATGATGGAAGGATCTTTGTTAGCTTCCTCTGGTTCAGACTTTGGTGAAGTAGGGACAGGCACATCATTCTTATCATACACTTGTGGTGATGTCTCAAACAATGTCTCAACATCATATGGGACATTGTTTTCCTGATGATGATCATCAACTATGACATTAATAGACTCCATCATAACTTTTGTCCTGGAGTTGAATACTCTATATGCTCTGCTGTTTGTAGAGTATCCTAGAAAAATGCCTTCATCACTTTTAGAGTCCATCTTTCTCCTTTGATCACGATCTGTCAGAATATAACATTTGCTACCAAACACTTGGAAATATTTCACAGTAGGTTTTCTTCCCTTCCATATTTCATAAAGGGTGGAGGATGTTCCTTTTCTCAATGTGACCCTGTTGTGAACATAGCAGGCTGTATTCATAGCTTCAGCCCAAAAATGAAGAGGAAGTTTCTTAGCATGAATCATTGCTCTGGCAGATTCCTGTATAGTCCTATTTTTCCTTTCCACAACTCCATTTTGTTGAGGAGTTATAGGAGAAGAGAACTCATGATTGATTCCTTCTGAGGAACAGAATTCATCAAACTTGCTATTCTTAAATTTCTTTCCATGATCACTTCTAATTCTGACAATGCAGCCTTCATTTTTTCTTTGAAGTCTTTTGCATAATTCTTTAAAGATATCAAACACATCAGATTTTTCCCTGATGAAGTTTATCCAGGTGAATCTGGAAAAATCATCCACAACAACATAAGCATATCTTTTTCCACCAAGGCTTTCAACCTGCATAGGTCCCATCAAATCCATGTGCAACAGTTCCAGCACCTTGGAGGTGGTCAGATGTCTTGACATTGGATGTGACATCCTGGTTTGCTTTTCAACCTGACATTCACCATAGACTCTTCCCTCATTAATATGCAGTCTTGGAATTCCTCTGACAGCCTCCATGGATATGATCTTTTTCATCCCTCTAAGATGCAAATGACCAAGCTTTTGGTGCCACAGTTTCACCTCCTTTTCATCTTTGGCTGTAGAACACACAGTGGACAGGTTAGTGTTCTCAGACTCCCACAAGTAACAATTATCTTTTGATCTGACTCCTCTCATCACAACTTCTTGTTTTTCATTTTTCACAATACATTCAGACTTGGTAAAGTTGACCTTGAATCCTGAATCACACAGTTGGCTGATACTTATGAGATTGGCAGTCAAACCCTTCACTAGCAGTACCTCATTTAGGTTTGGAACTCTAGGGCAGTCCAAGTTTCCAACACCTTTGATTTCTCATTTAGCTCCATCTCCAAAAGTGACATAACTGGTAGTATGAGGTCTGACTTTATTTAGGAGATTCTTGATTCCAGTCATATGTCTAGAGCAACCACTGTCAAATTACCAGTCTTCCTTAGCAGAAACTCTAAGGGAAGTATGAGCTATCAAAGCTGCAGTCTTCTTCTTCCACTGTTGAGAGTATGGAACCTTGTTGATCTTAGGCTTAACATAAGGAGTCTGATTGGGATATCCATGTAGTCTATAGCAAAAAGGCTTCATGTGTCCAAACCTTCCACAATAATGACATCTCCATCTTTGAAACTTTTTCTTCATGTTTCTCTGATCTTGATGTTGAGCCCAATATTGTGACATCTGCTTTGACATTGGTTTATTAGGTCTGTTCTTCTTCTTGTTATCAGCAAATTTCTTTGCAGCCACATATCTGAACGGACACATTTCCTGCCTTATGTTGTGACATACGCTTTGACATTGGTTTGCCGACTGCTCTTCTTCTTGTCACCAGCAGTTTTCTTTGCAGCCACATATCCTAGACCATGCATATTTCCTGCATTTTGTCCAAGCTGAAGGATTTCTTCCGACTTATCAGTACCAGATGTCAGCATCTTGACAGATTTAGACATCTGATCAAGTTTGGAGTTCAACACTATAATTTCACTGTTGAGGTGACTTATAGTAATAGTGTTTTCCTTCTTCTCAGCCTCCAACTTCACATTCTCAGCCTCCAACTTCATAATCAGTTTTTTCTGTTTCTCATTTTGCTGACATACTTTATCACTTCTGATACACAGCTTCTTGTAAGTTTCAGCAAGTTCTTCAAATGTCACTTCCTCATCACTAGAATCATTTTCAGAATTACACACTCCAGAGAGAGCCGTGACCAGTTTGGCTGATTCTTCTTCAGATTCACTTCCTGAGTCACCATCAGACCAAGTGACAGACATTCCTTTCTTTTGTTTCTTTAGAAAGGTAGGACATTCAACTCTAATATGCCCATTTCCTTCACATCCATGACACTGAATTCCTCTGCTTTGACTTCCCTTTTCTTCTGACTTGGATCTTCTGCTGGAGTCATAAGTTCTGCTAATGTCAGATGGAATGTTCTTGACATTGGACCTTGACTTTGGATCAATTCTCTTGATGAGTTTGTTGAACTGTCTTCCAAGCATAGCTATAGCTTGAGATATCTTCTCTTCATCATTCTCCTTGCATTCCTCTTCAGTTGGATACAAGGGCTATGCTCTTGTTCTTCCTGTCAACATTTTCACTGATCCCCATCTCAAATGTCTGAAGAGATCCAACAAGTTCTTCAACCTTCAAGGTGCAGATATCTTGAGCTTCCTCTATGGCAGTCACTTTCATTGCAAACCTTTTAGGCAAGGATCTGAGAATCTTTCTCACCAGCTTTTCTTCTGACATCTTTTCTCCCAATGCTCCCGAGGTGTTGGCAATCTCCAAGATATTCATGTGAAACTCATGAATAGTCTCATCTTCCTTCATCTTCAAATTCTCAAATTTGGTAGTGAGCATCTGAAGTCTTGACATCTTCACCTTGGATGTCCCCTCATGAGTAGTTTTGAGAGTGTCCCAAACATCCTTGGCCAGTTCACATTGATGTACTAATCTGAAGATATTTCTGTCAATTCCATTGAATAAGGCATTCAATGCTTTAGAGTTGCCCAGTGCTAGCTCTTCTTCTTCTTTGCTCCATTCTTCCTTAGGTTTCAGACTAGTAGTCCCATCTTTCTCAAGATTGGTAGGATGTTTCCATCCTTTGTCAGCAGCTCTCCAAGCTTTAATGTCCAGTGACCTAAAAAAGGCAACCATACGTGGTTTCCAGTAATCATAATTAGATCCATCCAGTATAGGTGGTCTATTTCCAAATCCTCCTTCCTTATCCATAACGCCAGAAACTATTATCCCTAGATCTCACCCAGAAATAACAGGCAAAGTGCCTGCTCTGATGCCAATTGAAATTCTGGCAGCAGATATGTGATGTCACAGAGAATGTTATGACACAGTATCTGACACTCTATTAACAATTCACACAGTAAATTTAAACAGCAGTAAAGAACACAATAAATTGTTTACCCAGTTCAGTGTGTAACCACACCTACATATGGTGTGTCCACATACCAATAACCATGCACCAGGGTCTCATGGTTGGGGATAGGAGCACCTATCCTCACGAGGTTAATCAAGTCCATATACTTGGTTAATCATAACCCGAAATATCATTTCTCTACGTCCAACGCCGCAATTTTTCAAAACACTTTCAAATCAAAACAATTAATTGAACTTGTTCTTTTGAAAATCAATTTTTCTACAAAAAGAGAACATTTGGATAAGATTTGTTTTAATAGTTAGATGTTAGCCTAACGATTAAAACGAATCGAAGTTTCTAGTTGATTAGATGATAGCCTAATAAACTAAGAAACTTCAAATCCATGTTCTAAAACAAAAAATCTAGTGCTATGGAATTTAATTAAATTGTTGGATGATAGCCCGACGATGTAATTAAATTTAAGGTATTTGGGCCGTTAGATGATAGCCTAACGACTTAAATACTTTTATTCCATACACTTAATAAACGTGAACTATGTTTCACCTCACCTTTTCATAATAAAGATTTTGGATGAGAGATGATTGGCCGAGTCCCCTCACCAATCTCGAGTATTGAATCGTTAGATGATAGCCTAACATTTTGGTACTTGTCATCTACAATTAAAATCAATTCAACCCATTCAAATTCCTTTTCCGCTCATACGCGGTCATCAAAAACATTTTCTTCTAAAATCAATACAAACAATCCAAGACATTTTCCACAAGAACTACGGAGTTTTGACTTTCCCATTGCACGAGGGAATACGTAGGCACGCGGTTTCGAAACCGTGTCAAACTCAAAATAATAATAAACAAACCCCTTTTCTTTTATTTATTCACAACTTAGAAAATAGAGATTACACACACACAAACACATTTCGAACTAAATGGGTCCCATCGAGTACGATGGACGTAAGAGGTGCTAATACCTTCCTCTTGCGTAATCGACTCCCGAATCCATGCTTTTTGGTCTTGTAGACCGCCTTATCCAATTTTCGTGGGTTTTATCTATATTTCCCCGTTATTTTTAGAACAAATAAAATTAGGTGGTGATTTCATTGTTTTGAAAATTCATTTAAATGATTTTTGAAAATCGAGTTGCTTCAACATGTGATCGATGAAAGGTATTTTTGATGGAGGCGGTGGTTTGCTAATACGGGCACCTTTGGAAGCATATTTCTGAGATTTCGGTGTAGGTGACTCGGGAAATACCTTGTCAACATGTTCATAATACGAAGGATTTCTCGTAGTAGAATTGTCGGCCGGTGTAGGTTTCAACTTTTTCGGTGCACCTTTTATTTTTACCGGTTGGGAGGGTGGTTTCAAATCCATGGTCCCCGGGAACACAATTTTTCTCAACTCTTCTTTGATTTGGAGCTTTGTGGCGTCGTCGGATCTCAAAAATCTCGCTTGTATTGCTTCCCATTCGGTAAGGATGGAGATTTTTTATTTATCACTTTTTCATTTTCTCATCATCCTCAAAACTAAGTCTCTTCCAATGATTAGAGACCTTGTTCATACCCATCGGGACATTACTACTCAGCTTCTTGGATATCACACAAGCGCATGGGAGACCATATGTTTTCACAATAGTGCACCCACACTTTGAGGCGTTATCCCCAACAGTTAAAGCTCTTGTGACCTCATGGAAAATATAATTAAGTGCCGCCTGAGATATGTTACCGACCAATTGAGAATATAGCATATTCTCCTTAAACCTGTGTTCCAACACTGTGATACTGCGACCAAATGTCGTTTGTATCTCATTATGTTGGTTCATGATCATATGGTTCACAGCTTCCCAACCCGTAATCAAATCTCCCTTGCTATTTGCCAACCAATTCTTGAGACAAACATGTGCAGATTTAACTCGGTTTGATGTTGTATGTCCGAGGTGCATAACTTGATCAGTCCATGCACAAACAAATTTCTCCTTCACCTGATCAAGTATTATGCTCTCCACATATTTAAACAGATTCAGATATTTCTCACAAACAGCTCTGAATTGTAAAATAACATCAGTATACTTCTCTTTTGTAGATGCATTAACAATAGCATTCCATGCAACAATGATTTTTTCCACAATAACACCGGACTTTACCAAATTTCCATCTTCACCCGCTACATATTTTGACCCCACAACAGGTTTAACCCGACTTCTCCCATTTTTTGTAATGTGGTACCTACAAAGTAATACGGAAGAAGACGAAAATACAATTGCAACGATATTCATTAAATCCGTATCACGGTCGGTGACAATTACCTTTGGCATATCCTCTTGGTCCTTCAACATGGACCGACACACCTCTAACGCCCACTGAAAGTTGTCTTCTTTTTCGCATTCGGTAAATGCAAAACCAACTGAGTACGTCTTCTCGGACGATGTAACACCAACAATTTCCAACAACGGAAGCCTGTACTTGTTGGTTTTGTACATTGAATCCATTATGAGCACGGTAGGAAACATGTTGAACAATTTAATAGAGACGGGATGACTCCAGTAAATGTCTCTAACAGTTTCCCCATCATCACCCCGTCGGTGCCTACAAACATAGTTATTGTCATCAAGAATTTTTAGAAGGTGTTGCATTTCGGTTCGATCCTCCCGAATGGCCAACTTTGTTTGATAGCGCTTGTTGTACACTTGTTTGATATTAGAGGTGCTCTCTAGTCTTTTGCGCTTCAATGTTGCAAGAATGTTTTTGGGAGGTACCAAATTCAAAGTTATGTCTGAAACACAAGTTTTCTCATCCGAAAGTAGCCGACATGCTATTGGATGACCAACCAACTTTGGAGATAAATCATGATTGTGTTCTCCACTAATCACATTAAACTTCCACTTATTGTTGGCCATGAGATAACCATGCAATCGAAACAGACACTCACATTTTCTTGTGTCAGTTTCCTCGCGTTTCACTTTTTGAATGTGAGCCACATATTTTCCGCTTCTTTCGCACGTCAAAATAACAAAGGCATTTCTTCTATCAGTGCCAAAATCGTACCTTGCTATTACGATACCAAATCCTAACCTCGTTGCCTCTAAACGAATCCACTACAACATATCGTCCTGAACATCAAATTCTTGAACATTGTCAAAATGTTCACGAACATCGACCGACTTAATTACGCGGGGCGGAACAACGACCGACGATACAACCTCGGTGTCATCGGGCTTAGGAATGTTATCGGGATGCACCATACCTGTGTAACATAATAAATACTCGTTCAAATGTATTTTTGAAAAAAAAAAACGATTTACTGTATTTCCGTTAAAAAACTTGATTTACTATATTTCCATTAAAAACTCGATTTATTGTATTTCTGCAAAAAAAAAATGAATTACTCTATTTCTATAAAAAATCGATTTATAGTATTTATGAAAAAACTCGATTTACTATTTTTCTGAAAAAAATATTAAATAAGGTTTTATTGGAAATACAGTCAATCAAGATTTTATGGAAATACAGTAAATCAGGTTTTTTCGAAAATTTAGTAAATAAGTTTTTTTCTGGAAATTCAATAAATTTGGTGTTTTGCAAAATGCAGTAAATTGGACTTTTTTTGGAAAAAATTGTAAATCGAGTTTTTTTTACGAAAATACAGTAAATCGAGATTTTTTGAAAATAAGGTAAATGGAGTTTTGTTTTCAAAAATGCAATAAATAATGTTTTTTGCAGAAATACATCAAATCCGGTTTTTCGCAGAAATTAAATCGACTTTATTACGAAAATACCGTAAATCAAGTTTTTAAATCTGAAGAATTGAATTATTTACAATCTGAAAATCGATATTTCGAAATCTGATTAACGAGTTTTGTACAAAAATACAGTAAACCATGTTTTTGATGTAAATACAGTAAATCAACATTTTTCGAAAAAATAATAAATCGAGTTTTGTTGGAAATACAGTAAACCAAGTATTTTTACAAAAATACTCGAAATCGAGTTTTTATAAAAATAATGTAAACCAAGTTTTTTACAAAAAATTTAGTAAATCATCTTTTTTTTAGAAATGCAGTAAATCGAGTTTTTTCAAAAATACAGTAAATTGAGTTTTTTTTATGAAAATACACTAAATCGATTTTTTTTAGGAAATATAGTAAATAAAGTTTTTTACGGAAATACAGTACATCAAGTTTTTTTTGGAAAACTGTAAATCGATTTTTTTTGGAAATACTGTAAATCAAGTTTTTTATGGAAATACAGTAAATCGAGTTTTTTACGGGAATACAGTAAATCAAGTTTTAACCGAAATACAGTAAATCGAGATTATATAGAAATACAGTAAATCAAGTTTTTTTGGAAATACCTAAATCGAGTTTTTTTTCCGAAAATAGAGTAAATTGAAATTTTTACGGAAATACTGTAAATTGAGTTTTTTTTTACAAAAATACAATAAATTGAATTTTTTCAAAATACAATAAGTCGAGTTTTTTACGGAAATATAATAAATCGAGTTGTTTTATGAATACATTTAAATTAATATTTTTTATGGATGAATATTCATCCATTAAAATGATGTTAATGAATGGATTTGATGGATTTTTTATTCTTAATGGATGGATTGAATATTTTTTTTTTGGAAGCTTTAGTGTATTGTTAATGGACTAATGGATTATTATCATCCGCCCATCAACAATCCAAGTCATATTCATCCAATCCATCTATTTTGCGATCTCTAATTCTAACACATGTTACAACACATAATTTAGTTTTATGATATTTAATTAAATGTATTTTATAGCCTTTTATATTTTTATGTTTATAGAGTATTTATTTTAGTTAATTTATAATTATGTTTTTACGTTAGATAATTTCAAAGGGTAAGATAAACTATTATTCTTTAAATAATAGTCAAAAAATAAATTTATAAATTTTGACTATTATAACCTTTAAAAAATTAATAAAAAATAAAAAATAATTTTTTAAATATTTTTGAATTAATATAAACATAAATTAAACAAAGTTACTACCAATATATATTCCTCTCAAAATCATTTATTTCTCCTTTTTTTTTCTTCCCACCAATTTATGCAATTGTTTGATAGATTTAAATCTTTGACTTTCGCATCTCTTCCATGGACAAACAAGACATTAATGGTTTACTTTTTTTATTTGATCCAATCCACAAATGAAAGCCGACCCAAAAAAAAACTAAGAAAAAACCACCACTACTATGGTTACACCCCTCTTATCATCCTCAAGAAACTTTGCAATTGCCATAGGAGCGGAGTCGAATATTATAAGCTCTGAATCAAGAATACAACTGACATTATCTAATGCATTTGCACTCTTGTTGGATTCCTGGTACGCTTGTTCGATCTTCACCTTATCACATTTCTCAATCAAGCGTCCAATTATTTTGATAAGAGCCGCACCTTCCCCATTTCTTGTTCCCCCTTATCACAATAGCTTGCACTACTTCCACGTTTCCCCATTTCTTGTTCCCCCTTATCACAATAGCTTGCACTACTTCCACGTTTGATAAGCGTCACATATTTGGACGAACGGGTACTGCAATTATTTTTTTTTTTTTTATTATTTAATGATTATAATATAATTTTAAATTAATATATAATAATTAAAAAACATTTATAACGTTAAAATATAATCAAAAATATTTTAAAAATTAATTTATTAATATTATATTAATATATGAAATATTTTAAATATTATTTTTTACAAAAAATATTTTACGTATTATATTATTGTTTCGACATAATTTGAATTTTTTTTACTAAAATGCCACACATTGAAAAATGTGTTTCGGGTTCATCCATCTAACGGGCGAGCAGAATAATATTTTATATTTTTTCATTTGTTATAAATAGGTCAAGTTTGATCATTTGTTACTCACACCAAAATAGTTGTCTCACTCTGAAATATGTTTGAATTCTTGAGACAAAGGCTTCCCTCATCAGGGTCGGAGGAACCGCTTCCAACTTTTCTGTTCATGAAAAGAGATGCTTATTGTTGGGTCGAAAATATGCCAAGGCCAGCTGAAGGTATTAAGTCCTTAATTTAAAGGGACAATTCTGGAACTTCGTGGAAAGTTCTAGAAGAGAAGGATATATTTTGGTCAAGAGCGAGGAATTTCGAAGTCTCGATCGACCCGAGGGAAGCCATCGATTCTTATGAGTGGTTATCTTGGGCTCGAATGAGTAAGCAGATTGCTGTCGAAGTCGAAGTCAAGAATTCACGTCGAGGCTGAAGTCGGAGATTACTCTTAGAGAAATTTAGCATCATTGTCTCAAGGTTTGGACGTAACTCTTGGAAGCGGGAACAGTTTTTCTCAAAAGTGCGCCAAGTTGAATTTCAAAGGAGGTGCGAGCGGGGGTTGATTATAGTTTTGAAGAATTGGCGCTCGAGAGGTGGCGGGATCCTATGGAGCGTTGCCTTCATATTTAGTTGTAGCCGTCGATTTAGCATAGGCAGTTACTTTGTAAATACTATAAATAAGTCAAATCTCTTGTAATTTGGTGTGTTCATTCGTATGCTCAAACTGCTTGCAAAAACTCTGCCCAATTCCGCACTTAAGGAAGAAAGAGTCCGCAAAGCTTTGATGTACGTTGAATCACCAACTTTTTCAGTTATTGCAATCAAGTTTTATTTCAATCTTTATCTAATCGATCCGTTACTTTCTTCTAAAACGAGAAGCATTTTTATGTTCTTTTGTTTAAGTTTCGCACAAGTCCTGAGTTTTAAGCCTTGAGTCACGAGTCACTGCTTGGCTTGCCCAGTTTGGCTGTCGAAAACTCCTTTCGATCGAGGCTTCAGTCGTTTAGGTCACGGATTACTTATCTCGACCAAGCCTTAGTTTGTGTGGAAAACCATCATAGTAGTTTCCTCTAGCACGTCGAACAGGTTCTTGCATAGGCTTCTTGAGCAAATCGTGATCACCAAAACTTAGCACACGTCTTGAGATCAATCTGGTCGATCTCGCTAGTAACCCCTAGTTTAGGACACGGGGAGGATCAGCGGTTATTTATCATTTCCACAGTAAACAAATTGGCACGCCCAGTGGGACCATAGTGCTAAGTAACAACGTGTATGAAACTTAGGAGTGGGGGTTTTACCAAAAAAACACAACAAACCTCCTAGGGGAAACAAAAGTGGGATGTCTAATCCCCCCAGTCGTAACAGGACTGACGAAATCCCTGCGGGATCTTTACCTTCAAACCCCGTATTGGAGGAAGTCGTCCAAAGTCAACCACAAACAACGAATCCTGATACCACGATCCCTCGATACCGCACGTCGGGACATCCCTATGGGATGCCAGAGGACGATTCTGATGAGGGATTTCCAGTCATAACTAACACGTCCGTCAAGGCAGATGGATGATAGCAACCATGAAATGGTTAATATGTTAACCAATCAAATGGGTAATGTCTTCAATCCCATAGTGCAAGGCGGCGAAACCAATACATTATCCGGAAACTAACCGCCAAGTGATTACAAACACGGTTGTGTAATTTCCTAGGGCCCCAAGATACGGGTCGACCAGCACCGATGGTGCCACACGCCATCTGCAAGGCAATTTGCCGGCCCCGATAAACATAAGGCGCGAAGACCACGCAAACGTGGCCTTAGCGCAACCTAGAGTAGTGATTCGGCCCCATGAGGGACACTGGTCCTTGAGGATATTCGACGAGAGGAATTGCCGAGGGTAACCTCACTCGCTCGTCGAAAGAATCATGGCTAGGAATGGTCTAAACACTCTGCGAGGCCAACATATTCATCACCTTTGGTGACTATATCCAAACCGAAAACCCTAGAGGATGGAAGACACCAAAATATACCAAGTTTGGGGGAGAGACAGGAGAATCGACCGTCGAACATATAGCTAGATACCTAACCGAGTCGGGGGATATGGCTAACAATGAGGTTCTTAGAATCAAACATTTCCCTCATCCTTAACCAAAGCGCGTTTACGGTTTACGTTTGCCTCAAATTCGATCGACAATTGGTCGACATCGAGAAAATGTTCCATGAACAGTTTATGAGGGACATTCGAAAATCGGCTTGGTCGAACTATCCAAAGATCAAGCGAAAGTTTCTTGAGACCATCGACGACTATCTTAATAGGTTTAGGTCCTAAAAGCTAGGTGTTTCACCCAAGTGCACGAGCATGAGTTATACAGATGGCCGGAGGTTTAGATTATTCCATTAGGAAGAAAGTCGATCCCACATTTGTTAAAAGTATGTCACAGCTAGCAGACAAGGTTCGACACCTAGAGCGTCTGAGAGTTGAGAAAGTTAGACACACTAAGGCTAAGGTCAAGAAAGAGAGAGTGGCTTATGTCGACTATGACGACACAGAGCCCATATATGAGGCGGATTATATCTCGCCACGTAAGCGAGATAGATTTGGTGAAATGAAGCGGGACACCTTATGAATGCAAGTCACTTTTCCCCTCGAAAGGAAAAAGTTTGTCTGTCGAGAGTAGCTCAAAATTTCCTGCCAAAACTTACACTTTTGATGTTAGTAAATGTGAGGAGATATTTGATGCATTAGTGAAAGATGGTCAGATTTTAATTCCCGTGGGTGCTAAAATGCCACCATTAGAGCAAAGACAGAAAAGAGGTTTTTGTAAATATCATAACTTTCTTGGTCACACTACTTCTCAATGTGTTCTTTTCAGGGATCTGGTCCAAAAATCGCTGCAAGAAGGCCGTCTGAAGTTCGCCTCCAGGAGGATGAAGATTGACTCCGACCCATTGAGGCAAGAAGAGGCTTTGTTTGCTGAGGTTGCTGAAATCAACGTGGTAGATGTTGAAAATTTCTCCGAAGACAATATGGTCGAGGAAAGTGAAGGGGAAAGTCCGTTAGTCAAGATGGCTGATGTTTACCCAAAAAAAGAGTACTGGATTTCCTCAACGCTGCAAGAGCCAAGGCTCGTGTAGGTTTGTGCCCAAGATGCAACACTCACCGACAGGCGTCGAAAAAATTCTTTGCATTGCGAGGAGGACAACGGTGGAATAGGAGGATCCTAACGCCCCACCATCCAAACCTAAGACTTACGTTCCCCCGATGCTCCAAAGGATACTTGGATCAAGCCTCAATTGTCTTCCCCATCACTAAGGGAGGTTAAAGGCAAGTCGGTGATGAGTTACCGCGTGAAGTTACTCGAAAGGAAAAGTCATGTCTCGAGAATTACATGGGAGGAACCCTATGCCGAACTCAATGGAGGCGTTTCGCGGTGAAAGGTTAGCTTCCGCCGAGGATGCCAAAGAAAGAATGGCAACCGAAGAGATACAAAGTTAAGGTGGATCCGGTGTGAGATTAAAAATATGTTGGCAAGCTGTTGCCAAAGATTCACGAGGTTACTAGCGATTTCGCCTCCAAGCTTCGACGTCTTGGTCAATGTTGTCACTATGTTGCCCGCAAAATACAATGTGCCGATGTTGAGAACTACGAGGTCGACGAATTGGCTTCATAAGCCAACGTGCTGCCGTGATGGATAATGGTTACACGAGAACCAGGATGCTTTTTTCGAAAAGCCTGACATGGCCATGAAGAGCCATTTGAAGCCTTTGCTAATTAGGGCAAAAGTCCAAGATGTCACTGTGAACAAGGTGCGGTGGATTGTGTGCTACAATTAACATCATGCCTTACCACACTCAAGAAAATCATGTTTGACACCACATCGAACTCATAACGTGGTCTTATCGGACTACGAAGGAAATACAAAGAATACCGTGGGGTGATCCGGTCAACATCTTTGTTGGCTCAAGATCAAGGCCAACCATCTTCATGGTCATCGGAGGAAGCCTAGTTACTGCTGGTTGGTCGAGAGTGGCTTCATGGTGTCGGGTTGTGCCATCATCTATGCACCGATAATTTGGAGAGAAGACGGCATTGGAAAATATCAATGTTGACCAAGGATATTTCTTGGTGATGTCAACCATGTCGGTCCAACGACCCCGCTAATATTGCCCCATGCCTTCCGGTGAAGAAGGATGGGGTTTATTCGTATCTTTGAGGCTACGAAACTCATGGTTTTGTTTGGGACGTGGAGCCTATAGAGGATCTATATCGGACCACGCCTCTTGGGGCAACCAACCCGACGATGTCTCGAGTTAGAAGCCTTGCAAAGGATTTTGGCATATGTTGCGAAAACAAGATCAATTCGCCATGGAGGTTGAGGCAAACTGGTGGTAGCCAGAAGGTTGGTTGTCGAATGAGGTTAATATGGTGCTGAGCCAAAACCACCGAATATCAAGTGTCGTCGCCTAGATGCATATCGACGAAGAACCTTTAGGGTTCGAGAAGGATCCTATGGCGCCAGAGAAAATGCAGCCACAAGATCCGTCGACCTTGGCGAAAGGAGATAAAAGGCCCACATATATAAGCGCCAACATCGACCGTAAAAAAAATGAAGGTAATCTCTTTGCTTAAAGAATTTAAAGATTGTTTTGCATGGGATTATAACGAAATGCTGGTTTAAGCGAAATTTGGTGGAACACAAACTACCAATGAAAGATGGGCACCTCGCGCCCTCCTGCTGTGGTGTCGAAGAAAAGGAGATTGAAAGACTTCTCAAGAGCAAGTTCATTCGAACGCAAGGTATGTCAGTGGTTGGCAAACATTGTGCGTCCTTAAAAAGAATGGCAAACTTTGCAGTATTGATTTTAGGAATTTAAATACTGCTACTCCAAAAGATGAATATGCCATGCCTGTTGCTGAAATGCTTGTCGATTCAGCTGCAGGATTTCAATATCTAAGTATGCTTGATGGTTATGCTGGTTATAACCAAATCTTTATTGCAGAAGAAGATGTGCCGAAAACGGCTTTCCGTTGCCCTGGAGCGTTAGGCACCTATGAATGGGTGGTGATGCCATTCGGCCTGAAGAATGCCGGAGCCACGTATCAACGGGTAATGAATTCGATGTTTCATGATTTTATTGAAGATTTCATGCAAGTTTATATCGACGACATTGTGGTCAAGTCGAACTCTGAGTCGACGCATCTTTATCATCTGCGAAGATCGTTCGAGAGAATGAGACAATATGGATTAAAGATGAATCCATTGAAATGTGCTTTTTGTGTGCAGGCAGGAGATTTCCTTGGCTTTGTGGTGCATAAAAAGGGCATTGAAGTC
This sequence comes from Vicia sativa, assembly GCA_021764765.1. Taxonomy (NCBI): domain Eukaryota; kingdom Viridiplantae; phylum Streptophyta; class Magnoliopsida; order Fabales; family Fabaceae; genus Vicia; species Vicia sativa. The sequence goes on from CM038797.1 coordinate 131,104,050, forward strand.
AATCATTCAAAGACCAAAGCCATCATGGACGTCGCGCCTCCGTCGAATAAAAAAGAACTTCAGTCATTGTTGGGGAAAATAAACTTCCTGAGGCGTTTCATCTCCAATTTAAGTGGAAAGATTAAGGTGTTTTCACCACTGCTTCGACTGAAGAATGAAGGGTTCATCTGGCATAAAGAGCATCAGGAGGCTTTTGACAGAATCAAAGCGTATTTAGTGGAGCCTCCTGTGTTGGTACCTCCAGTGTGGAATAAGCCTATGAGGTTGTACATAGCAGCCTCAGATTCGACAATAGGTAGCATGTTAGTACAGGAAAATGTAAATGGTGTCGAAAGACCAATCTATTACCTTTGTTTGTATAGTGATGCCGAGACTAGGTATAGTGATATAGAAAAACTATGCCTTTGTTTGTATTTTTCTTGTATCAAATTGAAGCAATATATAAAGCCGGTTGACGTGTATGTTTCTTCTCATTTTGATATAATTAAGCATATGTTGTCCAAACCAATTTTGCATAGTCGAATTGGTAAATGGGCCCTAGCACTTACTGAGTATTCCCTAACTTTTGCGCCCTTAAAGGCCATGAAAGGACAAATTGTGGCAGATTTTTTGGTCGACCACTCAGCTATGGCTATGCCACAAAATTATGTTGGTTTCGTTCCATGGAAATTATATTTCGACGGTTCCGACCATAACGGAGTCATAATTTCACCAAGTGGAATTCCGCCAGTTCAAGTATGCCATCGACGGCATGTGCACTAACAATGATCAGGACTTGAACTTACTTAGAACTGGGGCAAGGAATGTTGAAATTATGGGTGACTCAGAGCTAGTAGTAAAGCAAGTGTCGAAGGAATACAAATGCGTCAAAGCAAACTTAATCATGTACTTCGTGCTAGCGATAAGGTTGTTCAAACAATTTGAGCAAGCAAGTATCAGCCACATACCGCGCCAGGAAAATCAAGAAGCAAATGATTTGGCGCAAGAAGCCTCTGGGTACAAGAAGTCTGAAGATGAGGAAAGCATCCCGACAAGAGAAAAGGTTCGACGTACTGCTTTATACCCTTCAGATTTGTCCATTATTAAATTAGGTGCATTTGATACCGAAAATTTTGAAATTTTTACAATTAATAATGGGCAAAATAGTGACTGGCGAAAACCTTTAGTTGAATATTTGCGAAACCCAGTAGGATCAACAGATAGAAAAACTAAGTATAGGGCCCTTAGTTATGTTTTGATTGAAGAAGAGTTATTTAAGAAAACTACTGAGGGGGTGTTGTTAAAATGTCTAGGCGAGAACGAGGCATATGTGTCGAGTGTGCATAGTGGCGCGGCATCAGGCCGGACACAAAATGAAATGGTCGCTAATACGCTCGTGTCTATTGGTCCTCGATGATGAAAAGCGCATTGAGTTTGCTAAAGGGTGCCAAGAATGTCGGTGCATGGGGCATTCAACATGTTCCCCAATGCATGCCATTGTGAAACCATGGCCATTTAGGGATGGGCGTTAGATGTGATTGGGGAAATTAAACCAGCCTCGTCAAAACAACAAAGATACATCTTGGTGGGAATCGACTATTTCACAAAATGGGTCGAAGCGGTGGCATTGAGGAATGTCGACCAGGAAGCCGTAATTGATTTCATCCAGAACCATATTATTTACAGATTTGGGGTACCTGAGACACTCACCACTGACCAAGGGACGGTATTTGTGGGGCAAAAGATGCAAACTTTTGCACAAGAAGTTGGGATCAAACTACTAACATCTACCCCTTACTATGCACAAGCAAATGGCCAAGCGGAAGCGGCCAATAAGGTAATAATTAGCTTGATTAAGAAACAGGTGGGCAAAAAACCTAGAAACTGGCATCAAACGCTAGATCAAACATTGTGGGCTTGTCGAACGTCTCCAAAAGAGGCTACGGGAACCACACCGTTCCGGTTAACATATGGTCACGACGCGGTACTACCAGTCGAGATACATGTCCATGCGGTGAGAATTCAAAGACAAAACGAGATACCCACGGAAGACTATTGGGCTATGATGGCTGATGAGCTAGTCGATTTGGATGAAGAGAGGATGTTAGCTTTTGACTCCATAACAAGGCAAAAAGACAAAATTGCCAAGGCCTATAATAAGAAGGTAAAAGACAAGCATTTCGCCATCAATGATCTCGTGTGGAAAGTAATCCTACCTATGGATAGGAACGATAGGGTTTTAGGGAAGTGGTCACCAAATTGGGAAGGACCATTCAAGATAATCCGAGTATTCTCAAACAATGCATATGAGCTTGAAGAGTTAGCCTTGGATCGACGAATCCTAAGAGTAAATGGTAAGTACCTAAAAAGGTATAAACCAATCCTGCAAGAAATAACTATTTCGACAACTTAGAGAATAAAAGTCGAAAAATAGCTGGAGGAATGAATGACGATACCAGCGAAATAACAAATAAAAGTGGCCATAGGCCATTGTTCAGAGTTACAATAAAGTTGGTGCCAAAGAAAGAAGTTACAATTGTTACATTAAAATTTTCCAAATTTCTTCTGGAAAGTAGACAGGTCACCACGCAGACGAACACCGTAATCGACCAACTCCTCAGTATGCTCGCTCAGTGTCGAAATGGTTTTGTCTCTTTGTTCCGTTTGAGTGCGCAGGGAAGCGGCGTTTTTGGCTTTTTCTCTCAACGTTGCCTGAATGCCAGCAATGGATTCCTCGAGTCCTTGTCGGCGCATGATATCCTCCAGCTCCTTGGACAAAGCGGCTAGTTATTGCGTATTTCATCGCCTCTTTTCCTTTTGGGAACTAGCGAGCCGTTTGTCCTTCGTAGTGCCAAAACTTTCATTGCTTTGCTGTCCTCCTTGGCAATAATGCGGCATCTTGAACAAGACTCGTTGTTGAAAGATTTCTTCTTCATTAGCAGCAACCTGTTTGACATTTTCAGCTAGGAAGAAGAACACGGTCAAATGTAGACAACATGAGCTTGCGATTCGGTGATGTCGAGGCTCTCGGTTTGGCCATGGCCTCAAGTTCTTGCAAAAGATTTGGGTCTCTTACAAGCGATTGTGGAGCTCGGAGGAAGGCATAAGCTTTGATCTTGTCAGTCAAATGCTTGATTTCTGCAGCCTCCGGAGGTAACTTGCCAGCATAAACAAGGGCCTGAGTTTGGTCTGAGTCAGAAGAGAAAATGTATTTATCAACAAAACCATCCAATTCTTGATCTCCCATCGATATCAATGTCGGAGAAGATTCCCTTGAGCTTGAGTTTGGCCAGATGTTGTCATCCTTGCCAACAGCTCCAGAGGTCGAACCCTGTTCATATCCTGCATTATCCACATTAACATTCTTAGCGTGTTCTTGGGGAGTACCAATAGGAACCATGCCATTCGGTTGGCCGTAGTGCTAAGTTCGAAGCTAGAATCGGTCCCAGTGGTCGAATGTGTGGCAGGACTAGTGACGGAATCATCACTAAGAGTAGCCACCTCATTTAAGTCAACAAACTCACCAGCGACCACGTTGGGTTCAAATGGCTGATGATGGGGAGAAGATTCCTCAGGTCCTGGGTTGTATTCAGAAGGACCTGTGGTGCTAGGCTGTCGATCCGAAGCCGCACCTGGCTGCTCAAAAGCCTCATCCTGAAAGGCAAAGAAAATGAGTATGTTGCCATAAAAAAGAATGAGCATGAATACGTGGACGACGAGTTAGGCGCATACCTGTACTTCGAGTCCACTTTCGACCAAGGGACCAATGGTTTCGACTGCAAGGTTCTTCTCTGAAGTGTCGACGACTCCCTCCTTGGTTAATCTATCGACACCAACATCCTTGTCTTCAGTTAGATTTCTTTCGTCAGCATTAGTGGGTGTCGGAGACATAGTTACCAAAGCTGTGGGCATCAGGATGGGATCGATGGGGTCTCAATCCCGGAGTGGGTCGAAATAACCTTACCTCTTCTCTTGAGGACTTGCACGTCATCAATTTCAAGAAACTTCACCAGGGTCTTCTTGAATCTTAGAGGAAGAGGATTTGTGTTTCTTCTTTTCTTTTCTCTTTCTCGAGGCCGTCTTCGAGCTTAGGCTTCTTCATTTTCTTTTCTCGTCTCTCGAGCTTCGCTTTCTTCATTTTCTTTTCTCGGGACCATCGCTTGTGTCTTCCTTCTTCGCTTTGATTGTTTGGATTTGGTGGAGCAGGAGGGAAGAAACATCAAGATGCTGCAGTTAGAGAGAAATTAGGACAAGGCAGAAATTAAAAGGAGGGATTTTGATAAGGCGTAGGTTAATACCTTCTTCCCCTCGACTTGTTGTAATGTGTCCTTGGAAAATTTGGATTTGGTGGAGGGAGCAGTCAAGACCGCAGAGCGTGTCTGACTCTGGAAAAGAAAATAACCATAGTAAGGATTTGTGACAAACAAAAGGGGTAAGAACTAAGTAAGGAACAAGATGCTCACAGAAGAAGGTTTTCTTGATAGAATGTGAAATGGGTTTTGTGTCGGGAGTCCTCAAGGATATTCTCGCAAAAGGGCAACGACATTAATATCGATGAGCGGATAAACCGATCAAGCCAATAGGTTACGATGACAAACCTTTGTGGTTGAAGGACCCGTTACGGTGTCCTGGAGCGTCAACATCCGGAGCATGAGGGGGCTGAAACAAAAAAGTTAGTAGGTAATTTCGACACGAAGAAAATGGCGCCGCACCATGAGGCATGCCCCGAATTTGCTCGCGTACGCCAACGCCTCATGGACTTACCACAATGCGGCAAGCATCAGTTGAGCTAATTTACTCTTAGAATCACCAACAAATGAGTTAAAGTATGTCCGCCACCAAGTGTCAAATTCTTGGTACAGAGATATTGGGGTTTGTTCGTTGTGGGGGTTTGTTGCAAACATTGTCATAATCTTGATGACACTCCGTGGACTATTGGCAAACACTCCATTAAGGAGAGCAGGGACTCGAAAATGGATTTAGGAAGAGTTTGACAAAGCCCAAAGCCACCAGGTTGGGTTGGTATGCCACAAGGCTTGGTTTGTCACCATTATGCATAAGATAAGAACAAGGAGTCAACACTTGAGTCCGAAGTTGATGGCACGAGGATATCTGGCGTCCACAGGATAAAAATTGCCCAATAATAGGAGAGACTTTGGATTTGCGAGAAAGGGGCTAGGACGAGTCGAAGTCACCTTTTTCAACATGGTCTTGAACATAACTTCAAGTAATTGAGGCCTCACTCTATTCTCAATAGGGATGCTCGGCGCCGTTCCCCACTATAGTCTTGACCGAGGTACCGGGTCGATCAAGTGTGCATGCTACCTTCTTTTGAAAGGTTTCACTTGTTGGGAACATGGCCACTAACCATAGCTGGAGAAGCCATGGCCATGGAATAACACATTTTCTTGGGGTCAATAACATGAGCTTTTATTTGGGATATATCATCAATGAAGAGTAGAGTGAGGCGAATGAGGTCGATATGGAAACCGGTACCATTTGTGGTGGCTAGCCAGTGGCATGTGCCTTAGTGACTGTCAGACACTGTTGCGAATATATGGCGTGCCGTATGCTAAAAAGGCAACATGCTCCGAGATCTCATCAGTATTCTTGTGATGATGCTCGCAAAGCGTTATAAGATGGAAGTCCACTTGTGCCAACGTTGAGCGCACGGGAATATAGGTGACGCTCGATGGTTGTAAAGTTCACCACCTAACCGTATCGATGATGGCCAGTCAAGGAGAGTCAGTCATCATTCCACGACCGATGTGGAGCGTATTGGTAGTGCCCTCCCGAAGAAGCAACCACCAACCCATGTGGAGTAAGGGATACGGTTCGACTCATTTGTAACAATGGGTAAATCCCAAGCTCTTCCATTGCTTCCTTTTGTGGGTTCTAAGCGGTCCATCCAAGTGCAATTTGGGACAATTGATAGGGAGGTGGCCCTAAACCTAAAATCTTACGAAGGAAGGATAAAGAAATGGGGTCCATGAAAGAAACCAAAGGCGTGATTGTTGACTAGTGGGGAAATGAACATGCATGTTATGCACGTTGAGAAGTGCCCTAGAGGACCCGACGCAGGATTGCCAAGTTGGCCAAGGTTTAAGGGATTATTACAGGATTGCCAAACGCTTCAACGGAAAATGGTGGTTCGGAATGTAGGGTTTGCCGTCCCAGCAAAGCCGATACCGAGAGGTGAACTGGTTGCATTTGTCTTCATCGGGAAGAAGAGAATCGGCGATGTGATGAGAAGAATGAGATGATGAACAATAGCAAGTGAAGGGTAATGCGTATGAAGCGAGCGAAAAGAAAATCACGGAAAAAGGCTATTTATAGCCACTCCTGGAGGAAAGCGGGAGAGTTAGTGGGGCATGGTGCCGAATCGTGGCCGATGGATGTGACACGTGGATGAAGTAAACGTGTGGGCCATGGAACGAGGTGAGAACAGTGCGGTCACGTCTCATTTAATGCTCACGATTTCGAAACGCCAACGTGCTACTGGGTCATGATTACGTGACGTCAGCGATGGGATGGTACAGTGTACCACGTTTTGGAAAGAAAGAGGAAGCGGTTATAGAGCTGGTGTTTGACCGATTTTCATAGATGCCATTATCTCACGAGGACAACAAGCATTCAAAGTGTTTTGCAGAAGTTTAGAACATCGATCATGTGTTCGAAAATGGCATCTCTGGGGGGCATTTTGTTGGGTCGAAAATATGCCAAGGCCAGCTGAAGGTATTAAGTCCTTAATTTAAAGGGACAATTCGGAACTTCGTGGAAAGTTCTAGAAGAGAAGGATATATTTTGGTCAAGAGCGAGGAATTTCAAGTCTCGATCGACGAGGAAGCCATCGATTCTTATGAGTGGTTATCTTGGGCTCGAATGAGTAAGCAGATTGCTGTCGAAGTCGAAGTCAAGAATTCACGTCGAGGTTGAATTCGGAGATTACTCTTAGAGAAATTTAGCATCATTGTCTCAAGGTTTGGACGTAACTCATGGGCGGGAGCAGTTATTTCGGCGCCAAGTTGAATTTCAAAAGGAGGTGCGAGCGTGGGCGATTGATTATAGTTTTGAAGAATTGGCGCTCGAGAGGTGGCGGGATCCTATGGAGCAGTTGCCTTCATATTTAGTTGTAGCCCGATTTAGCATAGGCGCTACTTTGTAAATACTATAAATAAGTTAAATCTCTTGTAATTTGGTGTGTTCATTCGTATGCTCAAATTGCTTGCAAAACTCCGATTCCGCACTTAAGGAAGAAAGAGTCCAAAGCTTTGATGTACGTTGAATCACCAACTTTTTCGATTATTGCAATCAAGTTTTGTTTCAATCTTTATCTAATCGTCGTTACTTTTTCTAACCGTCGAGAAGCATTTTTATGTTCTTTTGTTTAAGTTTCGCACAAGTCCCGAGTTTTAAGCCTTGAGTCACGAGTCGCTTGGTTTGCCGGTTTGTCGAAAACTCCTTTCGATCGAGGCTTCAGTCGTTTAGGTCACGGATTACTTATCTCGACCAAGCCTTAGTTTGTGTGGAAAACCATCATAGTAGTTTCCTCTAGCACGTCGAACACGGTTCTTGCATAGGCTTCTTGAGCGAAATCGTGATCACCAAAACTTAGCACACGTCTTGAGATCAATCTGGTCGATCTCGCTAGTAACCCCTAGTTTAGGACACGGGGAGGATCAGCGGTTGTTTACCATTTTCCACAGTAAACACTTATGTGATTTATTCACCAATAAAGCCTCTGATGAAGATGGTGCTCTGGAGCACGCAGACATTGGAGCATTTGAAGAGGGAAATGAATTGTTGGTTACACGGAGAGATTGTTGATGGTGAGAAGATAGTTAAAATTGAGAGGAAAGTTATGATGGCCAGCCCAAATGGAGAAACTCTGTCTTTCAGACTTGTGCATAATGACGCCTGTTTCCTTATGATGATGCTAACATCGGAGGATCCGATTGTGTTGATGGTTATAACCGCCTAGACCTGTTGAGTTCTTGGGTCGTTTTATCAGTTTATCGTGTTGTAATTTTCAGATTGTTTTTTGTTCTTAGGTTGTTGTTGCTGTTCTACCCCAAGTGGTTTGTCTGTTGAATTTGAAATGAAAAATGGAATTATAAAGGCATGATATCACATTAGTTGATATTACATTGCTAAAATATTGATGACAACACTAAGGCCTATTAGACGGGTCAGCTACATTCGGACATTTGTTACGTTTATGACCTACTTCACGACAGATCCCACACAACCTCTTTTGATTTTCACATTCATCCATTTCAGTTCTAATGCGAGTACTATTTGGGCGACCTTTATTTTTCCTTCGCATATTATCGTCATGGCATAGTGTAATTCCTCTATACCGTGGCTAATTTTCCTCATGTGGTAGTCCAAGAAAGCTTTCCTGGTAGACTTTAGAAACATTAAGAATTATGAACACCTCTGGTATGTAAATGGTGTTAGTCTTGCCATATAATAGCACATGCTACGATAGCATGGGAGCAGGGCAAGTGAAATCCTTGAAATTTTCCACAATCACATACTTGCTTCATAAGATCAACACAGAAAGTACCTAATGGTCGACCATCGCATCGGTTAATTCTTTCAGACACCATGAAATATAATCTTTCACGGTCGAATTGCATGACATTATGATTGTTTTCTTCAATAACTTCTTGTGCCAATCCCTTGATGCAGATATCTGTATGGATTTGACCAGAATCTAACAGTTGTGTCCACTGATGACCTAGTTTCTCAAACAAAGATCCCATTCAGAAGTATGTTGCCTTAAGCTGTGATTGGAAGATTACGAGTATCCTTAAGTACCGAGTTCAAAGATTCTGCAAGATTAGTTGTCATGTGTCCCCATCGTTGTCCACCGTCACATGCCCTTGCCTATTTATCTTAGGGAATGTTGCCTATCCACCTTATGGCATCCTTATTTGCTCTACAAATTTGACCTCTGTCAACGGATATCCTATTTTAACAATGTTCAGAAAAAAATTCTTGCAATATTGAACTATAAGTATTAAGTTTAAATGCAGATTCTTACCCATGTTGATAAATTTTTTGCGAAGTTTGTTGTCCTTAATCTCACACATGAAGTTTTGCGCTACGTGTCTTATGCAGTACATATGTGTAGTTGGAGGTTGTTGCTAACCATTTTCATGGTTTTCATATGCACTCTTCAAATTCCTCAAGAAGAAACTCCAAGCATCCTTTGTCTCACCTTCAACTATTGCAAAAGCTATTGGAAAAATGTTACCGTTCCCATCTTGTGCGACAACCATCAATAAGGTGCCTCTATAATTCCCATACAACCATGTTCCGTCAACATGCACAATAGGCTTGCAATAAGCAAAACCTCTGATACAGGGTTGAAATGCCCAAAAGAGCCTATAAAATATCCTCATATCACCCAATTGTGTTCCTTCATTTGAAACCATAGGTAGTGTTTGCAAATCTATAACGGTACCTGGGAGGTAGGTTTTCATAATCAACAACCATTGAGGAAGATCGTTGTAAGAGGTCTTCCAATTTCCATACAATGATTCTATGGCCTTTATCTTAGCAATCCACACTTTCCTATATGACATTATATACCTGAATTTTTCAATAACATGAGCGATGATTACCTTGACTTTAAGTGAAGGGTCACTATTAACAAGTTCACGATGCTTTGACTTACAAGATCTGAAGTAAGTTGCCTGTGGTCTGACCCATGGAACGCGTTGCACAAGTGTGTGGACCACGTAGCTTACCAATCACCCATTTTGCGTTCTTCTTACAGAATGAAGCTCTGCATTTGAATGGACATGCTTCATTTTTACACTTGATTATATACCTTGTATTATCAGATTTGTATACCCAATATTCAAGACAATTGATTATATGCCAATGTTGTATATCAGCCATGCACGCTTCCTTGTTTTCAAACTACATTCCAACCTCTAAGTTAGCACCTATGTGATTAGGAATCAAGTTGCTAAAAACAAAATTCGATTATACCTCCAAACAAACGTTTGTCATATGAACAGTGGCTTGTAAAAGTTCATGGGTGGCACGTCTGGAGTATGGGAAGGAATGACCTCGTCGTCATTATTATATCTAAATAAATCTTCATATTGGATCTCACCGAGTTCATCGTCATTGTATTTACCAACCTCCTCATTTGGTATGAATGGTTCGTTGTTTTGTGTAAGTTCCTCATCAGTAGGTTAACTCAATCCATATTGGTGTGATTGTGACTCTTGCACTTGATCTTCCTTTACAGAACGACACGAACATAAAGCTCAATGGACTCAAGTTAAGCAAAAGCAGTGTGACAGTCAAACATCACTCTGACGCCGTCATTGTCTTCTAGTTGTTTCATTACGTAAAACACGCCTCCCTCGTCTCTGTTAAATAATGGTAGTCGATAAATAATTTCTAGTACCGACAGTTGTAATTTTTTCTATCCGCTCTTTCAAATGAAGCAAATCTGAGTTAACGTGTATCTTGAATCGCTTAATTGTTGTATTGGCAAATGAGAAGCCGATATTAACATCATTAAAAATGGAACCATTGTAATGTGTATTTACAATGATATTTCTCTAAGCCATTTTAGAAGTAGTTTTGAGGTGATAGTGTTTGAATGCTTATGCAGAACATATAGCATGCATATATAACACACTATAAAGACAACATATATTTGCATGTGTAGTAGTGTAGGTAATAAGACAAATCACAAGTGCATGCGTACGTCCAAGGGTAGCACGATTCCCTGCCACGCCTGCATGTGTACGTCCAAGGCAGGGACGAACTAATGCGTTGCACAGTACCGGTTCGTCCAAGGCAGGGACGACCGGGTACATGGCATGCATGCATTATAATTGCCATTGCATTGCCCAATCTCTTTCAGAATGCATTTACATTATTTTGGTGCATGTGATTACACAATGGGTAAACATTGGTGCATGTTACTACACAGTGTATATATGCATTCTTTTATATGGTGGATAATAAGTTGTTCCTATCATTTGTGCCTATATAAAGGCTCCCATTAGTATAGTTTTACCACACAACAATTCTTCTTATTTATCATTCTCACTGAGTTCTTTTTTTCAAGTTGTAACTTTGTTAACAATTTCAATGGAACAATTGTTATGGATGGGAGATAAACACCGTGGTACACCCACTAACGTCGCCGAATATGTAAGTTTTTTAAATAATCATTAAGGTTTCAATATATACCATATTTATTAACACTATTTTTCAACAGGACCAAAGTCACACTAGGTTTAGACTCCACTCACACTATCTTGAGGCACCCAGTGCAGTTATTATTCCATATTTGAATCAGGAAGGATTTGATGACGTTGCAAAAATTCACGCAACCAAAGTGGATTCAAAACTTGTTGTTGCTCTTTTAGAATGATGGAGACCGGAAACGCATACGTTTCATTTTCCAACGGGTGAATCTACCATCACTTTGGAAGATGTGCGTATGTTATTTGGTCTTCGTATTGATGGTCAAGTTATTAATGGTCCAACCCATCTAGGTATAAGTGTATACATGGAACACTTGGGTGTAGAACCGGCGGCTGAAGATAGAGTAAAAAATGTTGTTAAAATAACATGGTTACAAGAGGTGTTAGCCTACCTCAAAAATAGGGAAGCACCTATCGAAGAGGAAAACATCCTCCATGCAAAAATCTACATCTTACTTCTTATTTCTTGTTGTTGGATACAGTTTGTTGGAAATTTAGAAACATGCAATAATTATAGTTGGGGCTCCGCATGTTTGGCTAACTTGTATAGGTGTATGTGCAAAGCGTCCACTAAAGGAGTAAAAACTATTGGTGGTTGCGTACTCCTCATGAACATTTGGGAATTTCGGCATATACCGTTGATTGCTCCTGTGAGTTACCAAGTACCGGAATATCCATACGCCACTAGGTAACTTTAAATTATATTTTCATAATTTAATACACAGAATTTTACATGCATATGGATAATTTATGACATGTGTTTGTTTTGAAAATGTAAGGTTTGCTCAAAGAGGCATGGAGTACGAAACAAATCCCCGTAATTTTCTACGTGGATATCGAAATGCTTTTGATCACATGATTCCTTCTAATGTAAGTCGTATAACCACAAAATAACAATTTAATTAAATGAGTTGTCCATTGGATGTGTATTACAACATATAATTAATTTTTTTCTTTAACAGTTTAAATGGAGGTCATACCCTGCATATCCAGAAGTTATTCGTGCTGATAGGCGTGTGTGGAGTGCGACGACTCCGATTATATGTCTTCACATTATTGAGATGCATCAATTGGATCAGGTAAATTTATGTTTGAATTTGAGCAAGATATCCCTTCTCAACCAAGATGTCTGATAGAACAACATGATACCGACATGCAAACCCATTGGGGTGTCCATTGGAGTACCATCAACCACCAAGAAAATGAATAGTGGAATAACAAAAGAAATTTGGTTTTGAATGAGATCCGTTTGACTGTAGAATTCATCCATACCAATGAATATATTAATTGGTATAGAAGTACTCCTTTAGTCTTTCCTTCTCAACCATAGTTTTTAAACGAGCCGCGTCAATTTGTCTCCTATACAACACAACAAGCCAGCATGTCGCACATGCATCAAAATATTCTTCAAACAATGTCATCACCTTTCCAATCACAATCGTCATCTTTCCAACCACAAACATCACCTTCCAACCATAAACATCATCATTCCAACAACAAACATATCATCACACCCAAACCACATAACAATACTCATTCTATGCCACCTCTTCACAACGACCCCTTAATCCATTTCCACAACATCAACCCATCCAAGACACAAATCATCCAATCTACCGGAACTCTCAAATCCCTCAACCAAACTTCGATTATGCTTACTCTCACTCTCAACAACATACCGTTACCCCATCATCCTCTCAACCTAACTATGACTTTGCATACTCACAATTCCAACAACAAACCTTCAACCCATCATCATTTGGAAATGTATATCGTCCACCTTTTGAACTGAATGTTCCACTTTAAACCATACATGTGTCTCAACACATCTCCAACTATGATCTAACTGATGATCACCTATTGCGTATGTCGGACTTTGGTGTTGATGATATTGAACGCGTTATTGACGAAGGTCCATCAAACCTAGAGGAGGAAAATTTATCATCCGATAATACTCCTCCAAGAGAAGATGCTCCTCCAACAGAACCGCGTGGAAAAGGACGCCGCCAAAAATTCTCTACCAAATGCTACACTTGCTCACATGTTGTTCAACCACCAAAGCCAAGAAAAAAGTGAACTATGTAATACATTTTCATTAAATAAATAATATATTATAATTGTTACATTTTATTACTTAAATATTTTATTATATCATTACAAATAAATAATATTATTACAAATAAATAATATTGTTATAAAAGAATAATATTATTACAAATAAATATATTTTTTAAATATTTTATTATATTAGAATAATATTAAATATTTTATAATATATAAATAAATAAATTTAAATAAATAAAATCATATTATAATCATTAAATATTAAAAAACGAAGAAAAAAAATAATTGCAGTACTCGTTCGTCCAAGGGTGGGACGAACTAGTTAAGGACATCGTGGGTGGGGCCCGTTCGTCTAAGGGAAGGACGAACCGGTGTTAAAATTATGGTATTTTGGTATAAAAAATCAAAAAGTGGCATTTAGGTGTATTGTTTTTTATAGTATGACATTCTTGTAAAAAATTCACGTTAGGCCCGTTTCTGATGCTCCAAATACCAATAAATTTAATAAGAGGAATATCTCTAAAAGTTTCTTCCCAAAGTCTCGAACATAGTCACATAATTCGCAGGTATCCCTACGAACCGCAAATTAGTTTGCGCATACCGGTAGGGGTGTTCATTGAGTCGGATAAATCTGAACCAAACCAGAATCCGAACTAAACCATAATGTTTGGCGATATTTTTTCAGTTTGGGCAAGAACCGAATCAAACCAATGAAATCCAATGATAATTGGTTTAGGCATAGGATTTTCAATTTTTTACCCGCAAACCCAAACCAATCATAATTAATTACCATAAAAATTATAACCAATCATTCAAATTCAAGAAAAAAAATTAATGTGGACAAGTTATTCTATTTTAATTTGTTATTAGAAAATTGTTAGTGTATTGTGGTAACTGAGCACAAAGTTATAAAACACATTCATTATCATACTAACTCAAGTGACTAATTATAGACTCAAAAGTCTTGGTGTTATATATTTGTCTTGTTTGATATTTTCAAATTTATTAAAGAAAAATTGCTAGTCTAATATTTACGATTAAACACTATTAATATTATATATTTTTTATATTATTATGACAAATCAATTTTCGTAAATAAGTTATTTTTTAAAAATATTTTTGCATTTTTTATCTACCCGATCAATATGACTCAAACCAACTCGTTGTTTCTCGGTTCGGTTCGGTTTGGGCTTTATCGCACAAATTTGTAAATCCAATCCAAATCAATCCATATAATTTTAATTTATTTTGGGTATCGTATTTTCTCAAAACCAAACCAAACCGGCCCGCGAACACTCCAACGTACCGGTTCGTGGTACTTTTGTGAATTGGTTCGTAAAAATTCGCACAAAATTCATACAAAATTCGTACAGAATTCTTCTAAAATTCGTGCAGAATTAATTAGAAATGAATTATTGAATAAATTAAAATTAAATTATTCAATTAAATGTTGTTTTATGCTTAAACCCAAACGTTTCATCTTTGTACTATGGAAATGAAATCACTACTAATATACTAACTGTGAATACCTTTTTATTTTTTCAATGGTCATTACTCTTTTGTCCAATGATTTAATTGCTAAAATAATTTCTTTTACTTAATTATCAAGCAAAGTTGCATTGAGCAGTAAAATCACTTGATTACTTTTATTTTATCAATGTATCTTTTTAATATTCATCATAGTTACTACTTATTTAAATCGATTAGGGAGAGATAAAGGTTAAATTTTATTAATGGTAGTACTGTTTTTAAATTATATATTTTATTTTGTCATTAAGTAAATCATTTTTTAATAATAACGTATCAGTTATTATATTTCAACGTACCACGAATTTAAATTGCATACCGACTATGTATACCGCTTACGTACCTAATTCTTTGAGAGTTGCGAACCACGTACCCGAATTCGTATCACGTACCGCAGCGAATTGCGAACCATATGACTATGGTCCCGAATATGTTCCTTTATAACTGATAGTAGCTTGATCCTCTCCATAATTATACCGACTCTTCATAACTTTGCACCATAACTCATCTTTATTTGGAATTATCTTCCAGTTTGATCGCCTTATTCATTAGATCAAGTTGTCTCATTCTCAATCCTCCTTGCGACTTTGGTTTTTTAATAACATCCCAACCAACTGCATTGAGCCTTTTCTTTTTTTTTTTTGTCTCCCTAAATGAAATTTCTTTGAACTCTATGCAACTACTCTGTGAGATATTAGATCGAATTCTACTATGGTTGAAGGGTAGCTTCTTGGTTCGACAATTTGACAGGATCCTAGCATGCCATCAAAGTCTGATCATATGTTGTAGCCAGAGCTCAGCAATGTTGTAGTTGAAGTATGCTCAAATATGCAGCAGTCAAAATGCTAGGAATGTTAGCATGCTGAGTTAGATCTGTTTTTTATGGCCAATTGCTTAAGTTAGCTTGTTCCTTAAGTTAACTTGTAATGGGTTTGTGTGAAAGAGCCAATAGTTTATTGTGTTAATTTTATGATAAATATCATACTAATATTTCATCATTGCAACACTACAAATTCTAATTAAGGTATGAAAGATTTATCTGTTATTCTGTAACACTTGTAATATTTTCTTACATATAAAGTCAAGAATAGCATTTTATAACCAATTCTTTGTGCTCTTATTGCATCTAGTTTTTTACACTTGTGGATTTCTTACTGTAAAAGAAATGAATTATACTCTTTTCTTGGTATCGTTTTTCATAATAAATTGGTGCGATGAGAATGGAGCGATGGCTTCAATAAAGTTTGAGATTGAAAAGTTCACTAGAGTTAACGATTTTGGTGTGTGGCACTTGAAGATCAAATCTCTACTAGTTCACCATGGTTGTTTATAAGCGTTGAAAAAATCCGCAACCATGGACCCAATGTTAAAGGATAAAGAAAAAATGACTATGGTAGAGAAAGCCCACAATGCCATGTTATTGTGCCTTGATGATAAGGTTATTCAATAGGTTTTGAAGAAGACAACAACTTCGTGTCTATGGAAGAAACTCGAAAGTTTGTACATGACCAAATCGTTGGTCAATTGCCTCTACCTGAAGCAAGCTTCATATTCATTCAAGATGGGTGAAGTCCAAGTCTTATCTGAGCAGTTGAATATGTTCAAAAAGTTGATTCTTGATCTTGAAAATATCGATGTCCAAATCAAGGATGAAGATCAAGCGCTTTTACCATTGCGTGCTTTGACCATAACACATGCCCACTTCAAAGGGATTCTCTTGTATGAAAAAGAGTCGATAACCTTTGAAGCAATTCAATCAGCCTTGTACTATAAGGATTTGAACGAGTGAAAGAAGCACAAGCCATATCAGAATAGTGAAGTTCTATCAATTAAGGAGAGATTCACAAAGAAAGATGGCAAGTTTGACAAGAAGAAGAGTAAAAGTCAGCAGAAGTCTTATAGTGGTGATGCATCTGGTATTCGATGTTATCACTGTAAGAAGGAGTGTCTACAATAAAGGTATGACATAAACGCCTAAAATAGCCTGAAGGTAAGTATAATGGCAATGCAAACATTGTTCAAGATGATTTCGACTCATTTAATATTCCTATGATTTTAATCGGTGACTCAAGTAAAGAGTGGATTATGGATTCAGGTTGCACTTGGCACATGAATCCAAAAAAGACTTGTTCGAGGAACTATATGATCAAGATGGTGGATCTGTATTTCTGGGAAACAACAAAGCTTGCAAGATTGAAGGTGTTGGATTTATGAGATTCAAGCTCCATGATTAGTTAATAAGGTTGTTGACTAATGTCAGGTATTTACCATATCTAAAGAAAATTTTGTTTTCTCTTGGAAAATTCGACAAGAAAGGATATGTTTTTCAAGGAATGAAATGTCTCCTAAGAGTCATGAAGGGGTCGAAGGAATTTTTGTGAGGCGTGAAGAAACAAGGCTTGTATACCCTTGAGGATGAAGTTATAAGTATTTTTGTAGATGTTGCATCCACGAAACCTTTGTCGAAGATAGAAATTTAGCACATTAGATTTGGCCATGTTAGTGAAAGAGGTCTTGTCAAATTGGGGAAACAAATTCTACTTGGTGGAGAAAACTTCGTAAAGGTAAAGTTTTGTGAAACCTGTGTACTTTGAAACTCTTGCAAAGTGGAGTTCAATAAAGGCAAACAAATAACGCATGGATCCCTTGATTACATTCATGCTGATCTTTGGGGGCCTGTAAGATATCTGTCACATTCAGGAGCAAGGTATTTTATATCCATAGTTGATGATTATTCTAGAAATCTATGAGTATTCATCCAAAAGATTAAGGATGAAACTTTGAGAATTTCAAAAGTTGGTAGACTCTGGTCAAAAATTAGAATGGCAGAAAGGTTAAGAGGTTGAGAACTGACAATGGCCTTGGATTTTTCAATGAGGTATTCGATAGTTTTTGCGCATCCTCTAGTATTACAAGACACATAACTACTATAGGCACTCCCCAACAAATGGTCTGACTGAGAGGTTTAATCGAACCATTTTGGAAAGAGTTAGATGTATGTTGACTAGTGTTGGGTTAAAGAAGGTGTTTTGCACATAGGTTGTTTCGTCAACTACATATATGATAAACAGATATACTTCGACAATGTTTAATATAAAGACACCTGAAGAATTGGTCAGGACATCCACCAGATCTCAATAAACTTAGAGTATTTGGCTGCATAGTCTATGCCCACATTAGGCAAGACAAGGTCGGACCTAGAGCTTTGAGATACATGTTCATAGGATACATGTTTATCTTGGAATTTGGTAAACAAGTGCTAGTCTTCCAAAACAAAGATATTTTGGTTACTCACAGGATTGACTAGAATGATCCTAGGACATGTGTTTAGTTTTTGGTGATTTGTGGTTTTCTAATGATCATATTTCGAATGTAATGGTAATTTGGCAAGTAATTGTTAAATTGTGCGAAGTAATGTTGGAAAAATAAAGAGATTTCGACTGGAAAATAAAATGAATTTAAAAGAACTTTCGTAATAATAAATTGACAATTTAATAATCTTGGTGATTCATACATACATTCTCAGAACTCTTTTCTCGAAAAATATTGGTACTTTGAATGAAATTGAGTATTTATACAGAATTGAACACACTAAAATCCTAACACTAAGATTCAATTTATATGAATTCGACCATAACGATATCCTTATAAAAGAATGTCACGTTCGAAGTTTGCATGCTCTTTGAATTTTCAATTTTGAATAAGATTATCCATGCACAGTACGAAAAGGTAATGGGATATTGGATCCCCTTGTTGAATACCACCACGTTGGAGATGAAAATAAGCACTCCTAACACCATTCTAGTTGACATTGGTGTCGACACTCGTGACAACATGCATATTGATATTTATCATTTTCTCTAGAAGCATTTCACAAAGAGTGTGCCAAATAAACTCCAGGCTAAGCTTGTCGTACGCTTTGGAATGATCCACCTTGATAGCAAAATATTGTCTCCTCCCTTTCTTATTATTCATCATATGCATCACCTCTTTTGCAATAAGGATGGTCTCATTAGTCATTAATGTTTTTAATTTATCTCCTTTATACACATTTTTATTCGTTTATAGAGTTTTTAATTCATTTATAACTGTTTATTTATGTCATATAATTTTTAAAGGGTAAGATATACTAATATTCTTTAAAAGATAATTTAAAAATACTAATTTCATATTTCTTATTATATAATTTTCAATATTTATTCAATAAAATAAAATAAAATCATATTTTTAAAATATTTTTGAATAATTAAAAAAATTAAACTCTTTTCTTTTTTTCAATAAAGAACCAATATATTAAAAGAAAAGAGATGTAAAAAAAGAGTGGTCATATGCCAATACGCACTCAAAAAGAATTGAACAAAAAATAAGGCAACTAAAACTTTTTTATTTTTGCAACTTCATTCCTAATCTTCAAGGGGATGGAATAAAAAGTGTAAGAGAATTAGTTGTGAGACCTATATTAATTTTAAAAAATGGTACAGCTATTTCTATATTTATAAATGTGTGTGAAAAATGACATATTTACAATTGCTTCAATGCAAGAATTCCATCGATTCCGTATCTCCCAAGGTACCGTAGTAGGCTTAAAGAATGCTTGCACAACAAAAGGGAATTTGTTTCTAGCCAAAGTTTTGACTGAGATCTATCCTCTGTAAGCACAACACTAAATTCATCATGTATTGATGAGTTCCATAAAATGGGTTCAACATGTCAAGAACAAAGTCTCCTTTGATATCTCTATAAAACCTTCACAACCAGAATTATGAGTATATCCCGAATAAAAGCATCATCACGTTTGCCCTTCTTCCAGTCGAGAATTGGTGGGTGAAACTTGCTTCAAACAAAATAGGGAATTGATCTGATCTAAGCTTGGATAAAGTATATAGTGAAACTGAAACACTTATATTAACACAACTCAGAGTGCAAAAAACTCTATCCAACCTTCTTTCCACTAGAGTACACTACTATCATGCCTATTAGGACTACAGAATCGAACTGAATTGAAGTTAAAATAAACAAACAATTATATTTAGTTAGTGAACCAAACCAATAATTTGTTAACGGTTTTAAAACCGATATTTAGTTGGAGAAAGTTAATTTGCCTCATCATTCTAAATATTACTCTAGTAAATTTTCTATGACATTTCTATCAGAAATGTTGTTCCTATAGCTTTCTAAAAAGGCCATATTCTTCTTATTGGATTAAATATCTTCTACACTATCCTCAAACTTAATTGTTTATGAGTCATCCACAAACTCGAATTTATCCGCGCTAATAATGTCGACATTTTGAACTGGTTGATTATTTTCCAAACCATCTTTCTTTGGACCCGAAGTTCCATCAACATTATACAAGTCATGAACAAATGAAGCTTCAACATGTTTTCCATTAACCTATATAAATTACTTGAACCTCCATTTGTTTTTCGAATTGCCTCTTATTCGTCTTTGTTGTTCCTCATACCTTTTTCCTTTCGCCAAAATGCCTACATCATTCACTGTTTTATGATTTACAGTCTTTGTATTTTGTATACAAGCACTTGCATAGAATCATGAATCATCTTAGATGGCTTAGACTACTTTTTGTTTGTCTCCTTAATCTGCTCAGAATCAAAATCATCTTTTTTTGAAAACTTCAACATCTCAAGGTAGTGTCCTTTTTTACCCATAGTGCAAAACTGAGGCAAGTTTTCATACTCCAAATTAATGAAGAAAGAAAATCCTTACCTTTCCAAAAGAACTATACATCGTATATTAGAAATGAAATCCATGTCAACAAGCATTCTAACGTAGTGACCAAAGGTTCTATCAATCAAAAGTATATATATATATATATATATATATATATATATATATATATATATATATATATATATATATATATATATATATATATATATATAAGTATCATAAATAATATATAAATATATTTCATAACAAAGCTTAGTTGACGCCCTTTGATTCTCGGTTGCTGAAAATTAGTGTATCAAGTTTCGAGCAAAAGCGTTGTACCCAATGATTGAGTGAAGTGATATGTACATTTGCTAAGAAAGTATGGCCTCATTCAAGGTTCCTGATAGAGTTTCACTTTAGTGTATTGGTGGATGTTTAGATGAGATGACCATTTCTATGCTAACGACTTAGAGGTTTACGTGCGAAAACAAGGCTCCATCTAATTATCCGTATATGGTTTGAAGTAGGGTGTTCAGTTATTAAAAATTATTTTAAAAAAAGGTAGTTAATCTATGAAACCAGTTACAATTTTGTTTATAATTAGTTCACACTAATTTATAGTAAAAAATTAGTTTAATATAATTTAATTAGTTTCAAACTAGTTTTATTGAAAAATTTAATTTTTTTAATTAAATTTTAAATTGGTTTTGAAAACTTTATTTTTTAATATTTTTTTCAGTTTTTTTATTTTCAAAAAATATATATATTTTTTCGAAAAATAATTTTTTTTAAATAAAATTTATAAACTATTTTTTTCCAGGTATTTTTGCATTTTGAGAAAAAAAATTCTGAAATTTTTTTATTTGAAAAAAAATTCTTTTAAATTTTTTTTTAAAATTATTACAGTTTTTTTTAATTTTTCGTAACAAATTTTTTTATTTTCGAAAAACATTTTTTTTGGAAAATATATATTTTTTTTAAAAAATCAAAATTTCAGTTTTTTTTCTTTCTAAAATTTCATTTTTTTATTTTTCAAAAATAAATTTCAATTTTTTATATTTTTTGATAAAATAATTTCAGTTTTTTTTCTGAAATTTTCATTTTTTTTATTTCTCAATTTTTTTCAAAAAAAGAATTTTCAGTTTTTTTTTCCGAAAATTTTTTCCAATTTTTTTTAATTTTTCGTAAAAAAAGTACACAATTTTTTATATTTTTCAGAAAAATAATTTCAGTTTTTTTATTTTTTTAAAAAACAAATACTTCAGTTTTTTTTTCGGAAATTTTTTCCAGTTTTTTTTTTATTTTTCTGAAATTTTCTTTTTTTTATTTCTTAAAAAAAATTCCAGTTTTTTATATTTTTGAAAAAAATAATTTTAGTTATTTTTTCAAGAAAAATAAATTTTTTCAATTTTTTTTTCGAAATCAATTTTTTTCTATTTTTTTAAAATACATTTTTTAATATTTTAGAAAAAAAATTATTTTATTTTTATAAAATACTAATTTTTATAATAAAACCAATTTTTAATAAAAGCGATTTTGAACTAGTTTAAAACTGTATTAAAATTGTTTTGAATAAATGGTTCATTTTAATAACCATTTAAATGCTTCAGTATTTTTTATGGTTCAATCCAATTTAATGCAGAAATACAATTCAATTAACTATATTTTGAACACCCCTAATTTGAAGTTCTTTGAAATTTCTAGACACAAGGACGTAAGTCCTCCAATTCTCCTTTGGAAACTTAATCGTCAACTTTTTTTAGTTGGATCACTTTCGACATGTGTTTGTAAGTTTTCTTTTATGTCAAAATTTGTATGCAGTGGCTAGAATTGCGATGAAAGCCTCAATCTAATCGATTGGAGGTTGGAATGATATCATCTTCTCTAATTATAAATTAAGGTCAAGAGATAAATTTATCACTCAATCTCCTCAATAGGAGTTTAGACTCTATTAGTTGAGGAGGATGAGGAAATTTTTAGTGAAGATTTGGGTGATGTTTAGGAGCATGGTCGAGACTTCCTAGTTAATCTTATAAGTAACGTTTATTAAGAGACTAACATTGTTGTTAGCTGGATATTTCGACCTCGGTGTAAAATCGATTTGGACCAAGTTTGTGATGGAAAAAGGCATAGTTCGAAGAAAGTATAAAAGAATCCTTATAAAGACTTCGATAGATAAAGCTATCAAAAGGCTTATTTTTCTAAGTGTTTAGTAAAATGGCTCGAATAAGATTTGAAATTTAAATTATTCGAAGCCGTTGGTGGATTCTTCGAAATGTCACGTTTTGGCGATTCAAAAGGATAAAGGAATTCGAAATTTAAAATTTCGATCTTATTCGAAAGGACGTGTAGAGGCTTAAGGTTTAAAGACACATGCAGACTTCGAACATGACAATTCATTGTTAAAAGACCATTTGGTCGAAATTAGTATAAATATTAGGATTCTGGGTGTTCTCATCTTTGTACAAATACTCCAAAATCACTTAAAGTACCAGTGTTAAGGGAAACGAGTCAATTGAGAAATGTACGTATGATACACCAATTTATGTCATTGTCTTTTCACAATTCAATCGAAGTATTTATAGTTTACTTTTAATTTATGTTTAAAAGTCTCTTTACATTTATTTTACTTTTGAAGTTCATTTACATTAGGGTTAAATAGCTTTTACCCCCTACCAAATAGGCGTGTTTTGATTATGCCCCGTAAAAAAAAATTGTTGCGCAGACCTTACCAAATAAAGATTCTCACAGTTTATCCCCTGACCACATAATTGACCTAATACCACCAGTAGTTGTCCTACGTGTCAGTTACCTTATTAAATAATGGAAAAGGATTTCCACGTGACTCTGATTTTACAAGATGCTTGAATTACAAAATTTGCTTTAGTCCCCTGGAAAAGATAGGGTTTTTTCACACAAAATAGTCATCTTCTTCTTCCTCGCCATTCCCAAATTGGATTTTAGAATACACAAAGGTTGGATCCATCGTCTACCATACTATTTCGCCGTCGTCTGCTACATCGTCATCTCTCAGACACATGGATCGAAGTAACAGCCATGGAAGCAACAATTCCTTTGATATTTCAAGTGTTCCCCAGTGTGGTTGTCGTCGCCCTATGAAGATGTGAGTCGCAAATACAGTGCAAAACAAAAATAGGAAGTTCTGAAAGTGTCGTAATGTCGGGGTAAGTAGTTTCATCCAATGTATGCCATTGAATTATATGTGTTTTTTGACATTGAATTAAATGCGTTGGTTGTTTGCAGAGTATGAATTGTTGTGAGTTGTTTTTATGGGATGATGAGCTCGCTATAGCCATGAATGAATGCACAAAGAGTGATATTGGCGAATGCAAGAAATGTGATGTGGCATTGGTCAGGTTGGAATTAACAGTAAAAAAGCTAGAAAAAACCAAGAAGAAGATTGCCATTATGCAGAAGAAGAACTTTCAGATGAAGATGGCTTTATGGTTTTGTTGGATTTTGTTGGATTTTGTTGGCAGTGGTGTACAAGTTTATGTAACAAAAGTGTAGAATTAGGAATTTGTTATTTTGTTGTAAAAGTTGTCATGGATTTTGTTAAAAGTTGTCATGAATGAATGCACAATATGTTGTTTACAATTTATTCCATATGATGTTGTTATATTGTAACATTGATGTTGTTTACAATATGTTGTTACAAGTTATTCCATATGACGTTTCAACATATCATTGATGTTGTTATATTGTAACAACCTCTATCTAAAAACTGTCAAACTGTGTTATATATGGAAACATAAAAAGTTAGTTGAAAAACAAACTTATGAGTCAACACATAAATCGTATGAGTCGATACAAGACACAAATGCATCGACCTGAGTGAGTTTGTGTCGATACATATAGCATAAAGCATTGATTCCAAAGAGTAAACATGTGTATGAGTCGATGCATAAATCGTATGTGTCGACACAAACAACTTATGTATTGATACAAGGAGTTTTGTATCAATGCATACTGTATTGAGATGACTTCCAGAATGCTTGGAATGGCTATGAGTCGATGCAAACACTTTTGTATCGATACATACTATTTGTTAAAATGATTTGTGTAAAACTAACTTCAGTATGAGTCAATACATAATACGTATGTGTCAATACAAGATTGATATGAGTTGACACAAGAGCTTTTGTATCAATACAAAAACAGAAGTATGCAAGCAGAGCTGAGCTCCACTCTACCTAATGTATTTTTGTATTGATGCAAAATGGTTTGTATTGATACAAGACTAATATGTATTGACCCAAGAGCTTCTGTAACAATACAAAGACTGAGTTCCAGTGATTGATGTATTTATGTATCGATGCAAAATGACATGTATCGACTCAAAATGTCTTTGTATCGATGCATGCAAGAAATGTGTCGATACAAGACAGCCTACAGAATCTTGTGTGTTGACCCAAAACACGTATGAGTCGACTCATACTGTGTAAAAACTGTTTTTATGGATTCAGAGAAGTGTATGCATCGATACAATCATGTATGAGTCGATACAAAAGGTTGGTGCATGACAAACATGATATTTTGACCACTTTTATGCATTGGTGGGCATAAGCCATAAGAATTGACATAGCATTGGGCATAAGCCATAAGAATTGACAGAAAGAAGGCATAAGAATTGACACAAAGAAGGCATAAGAATTGACAGAAAGAATAATGCATTACATAGAATTGGGCATAAGCCTTTTACAATATGTTATAGACATTACATAGGGTGATATTTAAAACATCTAAAAGTCATAAAGTCACAAAAGATTATACAATACATGAGACAATACATAGGGTGATAACATTCTATTTTCTAAGCTTCTTCTTTGCTCTTTGTGAACCTCTTTCTTGTTCTTCATCTGTCAAACACATATGTTGGTCACTGTTTGATCCAGGCCCTGTGAATGGTTTTGGTTTTTTAAACCAGTTTATCTTGATTCTCTCATGAAATCAGCCATGGAGGGTGCTTCCCTGATTGGTACAGTAACGTCAATCTCTTCAAACCCATCGATCAACGCAGTGGCACGTTCATCCTCACTATCTCCTAATCCTTCTACTCCATCTTTATCACATTTATCCATCTCAACTGTTTCATTCACACATCTGGGACTTACTACTGACATTGAAGTATCTATTACATCATGCTCAACAAAAATGTGACCCTCAACCTCATTGGCACAAGAAAATGCAGCCAAATCGTAACAATCGTCGTCTTTCTTGATCTGGAAATGGTTCGGATCAATTTCAATAACCTTAGTCCAAACCCTATATGTTCCTTGATTGAAACTCCACTCATTCAACATCTTCCTAACGCTATCCATAGTAAACTTATCAACATGAAGGTTACTTACTAATGTCATCACACCTCCCCTGTAAATCATATCCCCATCATTCATGCAAACAAATTCCCCTCCATGATGGAAAACAAGACTGAAGAACTGATTATTATGAAATTTTTAAAGAAAAAATGGATTAATCCCTAACTACCATATACTATTTGGGACCTACTAACACAAGAATAAAAAAACTAACCCTTCCAGGGGGGGGCGTCTTCTTCTTCGTGTTCTTTGTTTTCTTCACCATTGGCATGTTTCTTCGTGTTCTATTTTCCAGGGGGTTAAATCAAAATTTGGAATTCAAGGGGTATTAGGTCAAAATTTGGAATTCAAGGGGAATTCAAGGAAAAATTCACATAGAAATCCTTTTCCATTATTTAATAAGGTAACTAACACGTATGACAACTACTGGTGATATTAGGTCAATTATGTGGTCAGGGGGTAAACTATGAGAATCTTTATTTGGTAAGGTATGCGCAACAATTTTTTTTTACGGGGGACAAAATCAAAACACGCCTATTTGGTAGGGGGTAAAAGCTATTTAACCTTTTACATTATTATTTTTGATAACGTGAAGTTATCATCGAAATGTTCGAATATTCAAATAAATAAAAACTAAAACACATGTTCTTAGGATCAATCTGATTGATCCTGCAAACAACCAAATTAATTCTTCAATTTGAAAGACCAACCGTTAATTGCCAATTTTTTAGATAACAATTGTTTATTAA
The DNA here is from genome assembly GCA_021764765.1 of Vicia sativa. Taxonomy (NCBI): domain Eukaryota; kingdom Viridiplantae; phylum Streptophyta; class Magnoliopsida; order Fabales; family Fabaceae; genus Vicia; species Vicia sativa. Next base: position 131,130,627 of record CM038797.1, read on the forward strand.
ATTTCAAGGTAAACAGACTCACCATCTTATCTAAATTTTAAAATGTGGTCAAGATGTAACTATATAATGACTCTGCGATGATGAACGTCAGGTATTCTCCCTAAAAAATGTATAAACATCCTTGGCAATGCTCTACTTCATAGACATCATCCTAGGTGATTAGGGTCAAATTAGTGATTAAATTGTTCTTTTAGGATTCTTAATTTGTGTCCCACTAAGTCTACATGATACCAATAATGCACCAAATGGAAGAATATTTCATGTCACCTCCACTTTAATCGGGAACCCGTCAAATTTTAATAATATTCATATTATATATCCTTATCTAAATTTTAGTATAAAATAGCGCACGAAAAATTTAGTAGAACAAATGAAATATCTAATATAAATAAAAAAGTTGGTAGTGTATAGTAAAAGCAGTGTTTTAAAAATCGGATCGGACCGGCCGGTCGGACCGGTCAAACCGGGAACCGGCTAGGTAATCGGGCTGGTTCAATAGTTGGATCGAGAATGTCGTTGAATCGGCAAGAACTGGTGAAAACCGGAAAAATCGAAAAAACCGGCGGTTTTCTAAAATCGGTGGTTCAACTGTATTTTTTAATTTTTTTATTCAAAATTTTTAAATTTTTTAAAAAATATGCAATTTAAATTTTTTATTTATGATTATTTTATTAAAATATTATATTTAAATAAAAAATAAAATCAATTAATCATATTATTGACAAAGAAAATGTTGTTGATGTGGTTGATTTTGTAGATAATTTTGACATTGAAGAAGGATATCTTAATATTAAAATAATCTTTACTCCTTGAAACTAAATAGTAGATAATAAAATTATTTTGTTATAAATTATTCAATTATAGTATGTTGCAATTATACTTTGTAATTTTGTACTATTTTATTATATATGATACTTATATTTAAAATTTAAATTTAAATTATCAAATTGTAAATTTATTTATGATATGATATTTTCAAAATATTTAAAATATTTAAAATTTAAATTTAAATTATCAAATTGTGAATTTATTTATGAAATGATATTTAAAAAAAAATTAGTTCTAATTATATTTTGTAGAGATTGAGTCATCTGGTTCGACAAGTTTTATACCTATATCGTTTTGTTATAAAGGCCGGTTTAATCAACTGAGTTATCCGGTTTAATCCGATTTAGTCATGCGGTTCAATCAGTGACCCAGTGGTTCAACCAATAAACTAGTGACCCAGTACCTTCACCGATTTGATCTCCGGTCCGGTTTTTAAAACAGTGAGTAAAAGTATGGTTTGAATCTATATTGATTTTTTTTTTTTAAAATGGTGTAAAAAAATTTACCGAGGTTTTAAAACACCACCTTGTACTATAATTTTTGCAAAACTTTGAAAAATTCATGTGTAAAATCCCAAAAAAAAAAATTTAAAAAAACTTATGTATTTACTTAACTTTTAAAAGAGTTGCAAAAAAGTTTTGGTAATGTAACTTTTAACGGCTGAGATTTTACTGACAATTTTGTATTGTTGTCATTATATTAAAAGGACTTAAATGTATTTTTGGTCCCCCTAGTTCAAGTTTTTGAAGTTTAAGGCCTCCTAATTTAAAAGTCAAGTTTTAGGTCCTCAGCTGTATCAAAGTTGGAATTTATTAAGTCCCCCTCCATCTGGTTGTGATTTTGATGACTTGGCAAGAGAATTTTAAGTCATCTCATATATGCTAAAATTATTTAATCTCATATTATTATTAAAAACATTTTAAATTATTTATTTTTTAAAAATATTTATTTTAAATAGAAATTGGGAATGAAATATAAACATGTCCTAATCAGAATTTCTCTTTGTCTTCATTCCTAATTCAAAGTTGCATTTGTTACTCCAACGGTTCCACGCGACAATTAAGGACGATACTGAAGATGACGAATCCACAAGTCAAGTTTTCAATGAGGTATGCTCTCCATCGTTTTCTCCAATGTTTTTTATTGTTGTCAGTTGTGGTGGGCCTCTGTTATTATTGTTGTTGTTCTTGTCTATTGTGATGGTCCACTGTACTCGTTCTTATCTTTTTGGTGGTCCACTATTATTAAAGTAGTATTTAAGTTTTGTTTATGGCTTTTGTTTATTCTAAATTTCAGGCCAGCTGAGGAAACTTTAGTTAGGTTAAAACTACACCGTATGGGTAGATTTGTAAGTAACCTAGTTCATTTGTATGTTGGTGGTGAGGTAACAGAAATGGATTGGAAGTTTGATGTGGATTATATGTCCTACATGGATATGGAGAGAATCATTAAAGACCAAGGATATGTAGACATAGGGCATTTGTGGTATAGGAACCCTAGATTCAACTTTAGTCATGGTCTTAGGTCGTTAAACAATGATAAAGATTGTCTGCAGTTTCCCCAAGATGTTGTAGGTTATGAATTAATGGATGTTTATGTTGAGCACAGAGTTTCTGCTCTTGAAATAGTGGATGCTAGTGAGTTAGACAAAGTCATTGATAATGATGATGTTGAAATAATTGGTGAGAGTAACCCTGTTGTGTCTGAGCATAATATGGAACCGAACTGTTATGGATGTTTGTTGAGAGGGAGCCTATTGTCACTGACCATGTTAATGAGGTTGAACCTGATGTGGCTGAGGCTAATATGGAGGATGAGCTTGTTGTGATTGACCTTGCTAATGAGGTTGAACCTGTTATGGATGAGCTGTGGTGACCACGCTAATGAGGCTAAACTGTATGGATGAGCTGTTGTGGCGAGACCGCTAATGATTGAACTGTTATGGATGAGCTGTTGTGACTAACCTTGTTAATGAGGTGAACTTGATGTCATTGATGAGAAGGGCCGATGTGACTAGTGCATTCAATGAGGATAGTAACTTTTGTGATGATAGTGAAGATTGTGATGAGATGGATTAGACAATAGTTCTTCCTAATGAGACTTTAGGTGATGAGATTGATTCTAGCAAAATACCATTGCACAAGGAAGATGTAGAGGATGAAGAGGAAGAGGATCATTTATACACACCCCCTGGTAGTGATGATGAAGGTGTTCCTGAATAGTTTCCAACATATAAAAGTGGTGAGGGATGTCCTTTCAAGCTAGGCATGATGTTTACAAATAAGGATACAATAAGAGATGTTGTCAAGGAGTATGGGATGGAAAATAAGAAGAATGTATACATTAAGAAGAATGATGCTAAGAGGATTGTAGTTAAGTGTTTGGGAAATTGTTTGTTTTGGTCATGTATTGAACCTATTATGGTCCTGTAATATTTTGGATATGTCAACCATGTTTTGATCCTGTAATGTTTTGGTCATGTCAACATGTTTTGGTCATTATGAATCATTATGGTCATATTAGAAACTGTTATGGTTATTAGGAACTGTATTGGAACTGTTATGCACAAGGTTTAAAATTATGAAATAGATATGTTATGTTTATTGTTATGGTTATGTTCACAATTTCGGAACCTGTTATGTTTACAATTATGAAAACCTGTTATGTTTACTGATATGGTTATGTTTACAATTATGGTACCTGTTCTGTTTACAATTATGGAACATGTTATGTTATTCAGTCTTGTATGGTTAATTGTTATGGTTATGTTTACAATCTTGGAATAAAAATGCACTCAACATAATGAATTCAATATCATTAACTAATAATTCATACAATTACATAACATCAATTGAACCTAAAACAGATTGAACCTAATAATCCATACAATAATCCATAAACTTAAACAAAAACTAGCAACCATAAACTTAATCCTAGAATGCACCTAATATGGCTGCAACTAATGCAACCAAAACAAAAACTACCTAAAATTCATTTCATTAATAGAGCTGCAACTAGTGCAACCAAAACAACAATTATGATGAACCAATTGAACTTCATATGTTTCTTCATTAACTTCATCTTCGTCCTCATTTCTTCTTCTTTTGATATTGCATCTTTAGACCTTTTCTTTTCCTCATCCAAATTGCGCAGTAACTCAGAAATTACTTCCTTTGCCCTTGGGTTCATCTCCTGATCCAACCAAACAAAATTGTTGCACTTGTTAAAACCTTGAAGCTGCATCAATAGAGAAGAAAGAAATTCACAATGCATACTGTGAGAAACAAATTTTTAGGGTAAAGATAGCATACCTTGTACATTCCACACCCATAGAAGCGACGTTCAGGGTTTGATTTCGTCCACGCCGTCATCAACGGAGCATTGAATCCACAGAAGCATTCGTTTCTCATATCCCGATTCCTGTAGGTATTAGAAGAGACTGGTTTTTGAGACATGGCGTTGTCAATGATTGGGATGAAGAGATGTTTGACGGGCTGAGATGGGGAGTTGAATGAATGATGAAGGACAAAGGAAAGCTTGTTCGTGGATGAAGGGGATAGAATTTCTGGACAATTAGGGCACCCGTTCCCAATTTCTATTTAAAATAAATATTTTTAAAAAATAAATAATTTAAAATGTTTTTAGTAATAATATGAGATTGAATAATTTTAGCATATATGACATGGCTTAAAATCCCCTTGCCAAGTCATCAAAATCACAGGCAGATGGAGGGGAACTTGATAAATCCCAACTCTGGTAAAGTTGAGGGACCTAAAACCTGCCTTTTAAACTAGGGGGCCTTAAGCTTCAGAAACTTGAAACTAGGGGGACCAAAAGTGCATTTAAGCCTACAAAAAGTTATGTCTAGTCCGGGATAAATTCAAACTTGTATAATTAGAGTCATGTGTTTCTAAAAGAAACATTTTAGAATGCCTCACTATTTATTTAAGGAAGTTATGTACTTCAACAGAGTGAAGCCTCTTGTTGATTTTGGGATCTAAGAGGACACTCATGTCTCTCTCTCTCTCTCTCTCTCTCTCTCTCTCTCTTATGAAATTCAAATTGAATAATATATTGTCCGACATCAAGAACATAAAGGTGGGTAAGATCGAATTTCTTTCACCATGAATTGTAATTGGTGGAAATGTGATATACAACCATATTGAGCTGAAGACTGGTGAAGATTTGAAGATTATGTGGAGAACATATCATCGTAGAGTAATAATGGAACTGGTTGAGTTTGATGTGACGATTTTTAGATATGTCGACACCATAATCAAGATTTTGAAATGTCCATAATCATATGGTAGTGTCTATATTTTTGTTATTTATTATTGTTAAATTATATAAATGTAATTGCAAGCGTAAGTTAAGTTAATTGTAATGTGTTAAGTTATGTTTATTTTGGAATAAAGAAAGCGACAAAACATTATATAATAAATGAAATGGTGCAAATATCTGAGTAATAATACACATAATATACAAATAATATAATTACAATAATGTCTACAAAGTGAAAAACATCTATTATTTTCAATGTATGAATAATAAATAAAAACAAGTTCAACATATATATATATATATATATATATATATATATATATATATATATATATATCCGAATGCCACATGATCAACTTATCAAGTGAGCACGGAACCATCACTAAGCCCTCTATAAAACCCTTAATTTATGTGTACAAACGGCTCCGTTGAAGCTGGAATAGTAACCTTTTAAGTCAGAGGAGTAGCATTCACATCATTCATACTAGGTGCGTTCCTATTTTGTATTCACTAGATAAGTCATCGTTGTAACAATCTGAGGAGTATCCATATCAGTCAAGGCATCAATCTCCGTATGATGGACCACTTTTGCCTCGGCAACCATTTGCCAATCATCCTAACTTTGGCCCTCTACATCCTCAATTGTTGTATAGACATCGTCAACAAGTGGCCCATCAACAACATCAAGCTGCTAATCAGCAATATCTCTGACCCAACTAGGGGTGGTAAATGAGTTGTCCTCTACGCCCCGCCTTAAGCCCGCTAAAAAAATAGTGGGCGGACAAATCCACCGAATAGAAACGGGCATAAAAATCTAGTCCAACCCGCTTATTTATTTATTTAATAAATTAATTTAAAAAATTTACATTTCAATTAGATTTTCACTTATTATTAGAATATTATTTTATAAAGCATCTTTTCAATAAAAATTACTTATTAAAATATTGTATATATTCAAAAATAAATGTATAAAATAAAAACATCAAAGATTGAAATTACTATAATTAACTAAAAAATGAAGAACTTAAGGCGGGAAATGTTAAACGAATAGGCGGAGAGGACTTTGACGAGCGACGGGTTTTAATTGGAAAAGCTTTGGCGAACGATGGATTTTAGTGGGGAAAGCTTTGGCGGACATCGGACTCAAAACCCCAACCCAACCTATCATTTTTTAGCGAGTGTGTGGGTCGGTTCATCAGGCCACAATCCATTTTGTCTCCTATGAGAACATGTTGAGGCTATTATCCACGTCCTGATATGTGAAGCCTCTAAGTCATCGACCCTCGCACAAACCCTCACTACAGCTTTGTCATAATATCTAAAAGCAATTGTCTCATCTGATCCTTTGATCCTCACTAAAAATAAGCAAAAAACTATTTGATAAATCCGAAAATCAACATGATTTACCTGATATTTTAAAAAATCCTACAAAACATCTCAATTTTTTCTACTTAATATTTCAAAAAAAACTGTAATGCATTATGCATTTTTACCGACATTTTAAAATCTTCGGTAGAAATGCATGTACTTTATCGATCTTTTCTTAATATCCAATAAAAATGTATGAAAAGCATTATTACCGAATACATTAAGAATCCTGTAAGACATTAAAAAAATTGAGTTTTCACAAGAAATTTCAAAAAATTAGGTAAATGTGCATAATTTTAAAGAAAAACTTGGTTAAAATGCTAAATCGATAATAAAACACATACTTTGAATTCGATAGCTTGCTAAAAAAATGGATAAAACTCTGATTTTGAAAAATTCATAATACATAATTGAATAATAAAACAAAATAAGTGATACACTTGCAAATCATTTATACCGTTATTCAATGAAACAACGAATATCCCACCGCAAATCATTTAAAATAATTTTGATAATTTAACATAATGATGATTTTCAATTTGATGGCTGTGTAAAAAAAAATTGACACCGAGGGCATGTATAATAAGCTCATGGTAAAATGAGTTTTTATTTAACAAAGTATTTATTAAAAAAATTGACACCGAGGGCATGTATATTAAGCTCATAGTAAAATGAGTTTTCATTTAACAAAGTATTTATGGGTAAAATAAGGTAAAGTGTGGTTTATCCAAATAACAAGCTTATAACTTCACCTACCATTTTTTTCCATTTATACAAATCCCTTTTATAAAAGTCAATATTTTTGTGCACGATGAAAAAATTCATTGCTAACAGTTGTTCCATTCAGTGTTCCGTCAATTCAACCATTCAGCCTTATCTGACTGAACAAGAGATAAGACCCTGCTCTACAGAACAGTCCTTTGTCAAAACATTAGGCTTATACAATATACTAATACTTATCGTTTGGTAGAAACATTAGGCAGCGTATATTAATACTTTTCATTTAGTAGGAAACATTAGGTTTATAATAATTAGATTTTTCGAACAAAATTCAGTTCACCGTTGAATAAAAACACTAATTAAACTAGATCTATATTATTTCGGGTCCCTACACAGAAACTTCATACATATCTAAAACTAGCATCACCGACTAACTAATGTACCCTCCACTAAACTAACTTAACTACTTCCAAAATCTGTTCAAAAGTTTCTCTTAAACACTGTTTTCACATTCAAAACGAAATGAAAATGAAATTTAACCATACCATAAACAAAAATAAAACATTATAACAACATTTTTTTTAATTTTAAAAATTTTCCTTCTTTTTGGAACATTTTTTTCCAACTAAACCTTGCATTGAGTTCTGCAGAAATTTCAGATTTTTCTATCCCTTTCGTTCCCTCCATTTCTTGGAAATGAATAACGCTTCTTCTCTTTGTACATTAATTAATCAAAATTATTTAAAAAAAGGATTAAAACGAAAAGGGTTCTTATCATCATAATTTTCTGAATTTGCTAATTCGTCCCTGGGTGCATTCCATTCACTGGAAATATTTACGAATCGATCCTGCTGATTCCCATACGCTTCACCGAAGCATTCCTGAATCCATCATCGGAAATACACATCCCATTCTGCTGCTCCAAACCTGCCATGTAGCTTCTCACCTCCGTCCTTATCATGTCCTGCATCACTGACAATAACTCCGCGCTAAAATTGAATCCTTGCTGCGTCTGCATCGGAACCGCCATCGGTATTGGCATCGGCGCAGTCATTATCGGAACTAACGGAATCGCTGTTGGCGGTGGCGGAGGCGGCGGTATTGTAGTCACAGGCTCAGTCACACGATTTGAATCCTCAGATGAAGAATCGATGCCGGGAAGAGATAAGGATAGTGAAGTTGGAGGATCATTGGATTTGGAAGACGACGTCGTTTTTGATTCTACGAGAGGTAGAGCAGCGACGGTTCTTGTAGGGACAGGACGGTAAATATGGGAAATATGAGAAGAGTTCACGATAGGTACACTGGACTCGCTCACATCGGATCCAGAAGGACTTCCCGGAGAGGGAGGGTTCTTGTAAATCCCATTACAAACAGGTATAGCAGCACCAGCACTTACAGATCTTTTCAACGGTGGAGATTCATCGATCATAATAGAAGAACACTTACGTTTCAAAGTAGAGTTCCAGTGATTCTTAATCGCGTTGTCGGTTCGACCCGATAGAAGCCGGGCTATGGTAGCCCATTTGTTTCCGAATCGGGCATGGGCTCTGATTATAGTATCATCCTCTTCCGGGGAAAAAGCCCGATGCTCCACCTGAGGAGAAAGCTGATTACACCAACGCAGACGGCAAGATTTCCCGGATCGCCCCGGAATCGATTTGCTGATTATCGACCAGTTTCTCGGCCCGTGCTTCTCAACAAGCTTCTGGAGAGCTTCATCTTCTTCAGGACTCCATGGACCTTTGATCCGATCCATTTCTTTTCTGGTTATGGATGAGTTTGTGTTCATTTTTCACAGGGACATAAATGTAATTGAAATTGAATGAGAAAAGGTTGAAGAGAGAAAAAAAAGGAGAAGGAGCATTGAGTAGGTTTGAAGAGGGTGAGGCGGTTTATATTTGAGAGAGAAAGGGTAAAAGGAAACCGGTTGGGTAGGTTAGGTTTTAGAGTTGTCAGCGAGCGTTATGGGCAATCGGTACCGCTTCTACCAGGGAAGCGGTTAGCTTGGGATTTGGGATACAGCTGTAATTAGACACGCGTCACTTCTCAGCTGCTCCCAATAACACAAGTCATCTTTTTTCTTTTTCCTATTTTATCCTTCCATATTTCACAATAAAACCGATTTTATTATTTCAGCGCGTGTCCACACACGCGACGCTCCACGTCTTTCTCCTTAGGAAGGTGCGATTCACGTGATGGAATGAGAAGGTGGGAGTAAATAAAACAGTTCGAGAAATAATTAAACCAAAATTGGAGGTTAAAAAAGGGAATGAATTAATTAGAAAAAACGGAAAGGAGAAAAAAAAAGATAACGATGATAACGGTTGGTTTGGTTTGAGTTTGACTGAGGAGTCCAGGCTGTAGAGCATAAGGATTTCGTGTGGGATTTTGAAGTTTCGTCCTTTTCTTGGGAATTGGGACCCATAGTTAGGCTGATGTGGCACATAACGACAAGATCGGTCGCCGAATCGGAGAGCGAATCATTACTGCTTTTCTGTCAGTCCAGCCTGTATTCTATACCTGCCACCCCCACCACCATATCATCCTATAACGGCCTATTCTATCTTTAACTCACACGTGTCGGTTTATTTGATTCTCTATTTCAAATATAATCATGTACGGACCCGGTTACACTAAATCGCAATCTCCAATGCTACGCCACTTTCCTCTCATCTTCCTTCATGCTGTTCATTCAAGTTACAATAATAATAATAATTAATTTTTATTTTATTTATTACTACATAAAATAAAAAGTTTAAAACTCTTCAATGTTTGCGGTTCGAATTAGTTTTGTTTTGATTTTTAAATATAATAATCAAGCCCACGTATTTGTCAGTGGTTAAATGTGTTTAAAATGATTAATTAATTGATAATATGAAAGTGGAGGGTTAGGGGTGGATTAAAGAAAGGTTTATGAGAAGGGTGGTCGGGGGAGGATGGGTTATTCAAATATGATGAAACGGATTCGTATCTATTTATGTTTTTGTTACAAGTACGTCGTATCGTACGTCCAGTGTCCATGGCGTGGACCTCTTCCTCCTCTTTGATGCTATTATTGGATTTTGGATATTGAAAACAAATTATCTTCAATTCTAAATAAATTCCTCCTCCTTGATGCTATTATTGCATTTTGGATATGGAAACAAATTATGCTCTAACATCAGCTCAATTCTAAATAAATATTTCTTACAAGCTTACAAAAATTATTTCCAAATTCAAATGAGTAATAGTTTTATTCTAAAAAGTTAAGATGACTAAACAAAGCATGGGAGGTATTGCTAAAGGAATTCATGTTAAAATATTTTAATTATTTAATTAAATCTTAGCATTCTAATAATTATGTGGTCTAATATATTTATTTAATTATATAAGTTATTTTTATTAAATAAAGTGTCTTAAATATTTATGCGATCAAATAATATTAAAAGGCTATTTAAATTTTATTTGAGAATTATTTAGTTAATTAATTAAATAATTGAACTCAAATATGAGAGAATATCAGGATGACCCAATTTAAAAATAATGGGAACCCTAATTGGTCATCACACTATATAAAGGTTATGGTCTCCAATATACCGTACACAAACAAAATAATCTCTTTTTTCTATCTGAATATCAGAAGAGTGTTCAAGACATTAGGAGTACATTTTAATTTCCAACAAGTGGTATCAGAGCAGGTCTTTATGTTTAGTTTATTGAGATTTGTTCTATAAACACCAATGTTTATTTTTTGGATCATGAAAACATATATTTTAAATTCATTATTTTTTTTAATTTTGATATATATGTTTTATGATGCATGAAATTTTAAGGATGATTTTTTAGTAATATTTTTTGTTATACTTACTATGGAGTTTATGTTTTGTGTGTTATGTTTAATTTCTAAACATTTATATGAAATTAGGATCTTCTATATCTTTTATATGAATTCTTGAAAATAAATTTGATTAAAGTATATATTTAAATAATATTTATTTTAGTGATCATATTTGGAATTATAATTGTGATTTAAAAACTATGATATTATGGTAAAAAATTTATTTTTAAGTTATAGTTCATAGAATTATATTTGTGATAATGAAAAGTTTTGAATTTGACATAGAAACTATATGATAAGGTTTGTTTGAAAATTAAAATTTGAATATTTTTGAAAGAAGAGTATTTATGAAAATTTTGATTTTGTTTGGGAGATGTGTCATTTAATATATATTATTCTAAATATATTTAAAATCACATATATGATTATCAACATTGATTGAGAATCCTAAAATCTATTTTCTCTCAAAGAATTTAGGTTCTCAATACTTTATTTATGGTTATAAATAATATATTTAGAAATATGCATCTATGTCAATTATTTATGAAAGATAAATATTGAATTTAAATTTTATTTTGGTGATTTGATTTTTGGTTTTGAATAAATTAAAAAAATTTATTATCAGATCTTTTTATTTATTTATTTTTTAATTATTATTTTATTTTTCAATTTGATTCACATAAAATATACACATGAATTTCGATTTTGAGAGATAAGACAAATACTAATTTGTTTAATATATATTTAGTTATTATATTCTATTTGTGGAAATTTTTGAATATTTTAAATATCTCTCAAAATTATTAGGTAAAACTAAAGAGTTGATTCTTTAAATTATGGATATTTTAGATTTTATAATTGATTTTGTTGATTCTAAAATAATTTATTTAAAGACGTATTTGTTGCATATGTGAATTTATTTGACATTTAATTTGGATATATAAATATTTAATATTTATCTGATTTGAAATTATATATTTAGCATGATTATGTTATTTGAGGTTATTGTTATTATTTTTATACAATAGGTTTTTTTAATCACGAAATTTGTATAAACTTATAAAATTTATATTTTATTATAGATTTATTCACATACTAAGGAATTTCAAGAAATATTATTATTATTATAAGAAATATTATTATTATTATTATCAAACAACATCTTAAATGAATACGACCTAGATTTGTGGGTAAATTTAAAACTCTTCTCGTTGAATTTATTAAAATGTCTAGTAATTTTGGTTGAGTTGGTTGAAGCAATATGTTGCAAAAGTAATCTTTGTTGTGTAAATTTGATTCCATCAAAATTACAAAAGATATAGTGTGTAATTGTTCATGCAAATTGTTATAGTCGGTCAAAAGGGGACACGGTTTGACCGAACAATTGCATATTTGTGATGTTGTAGTCGGTCAAAAGGAGGACACGGTTTGACCGAACAAATCTGACCGAAGGAGGACACGGTTTGACCGAACAAATCTGACCGGACTTATTACTGATGTTTGATCATTGCGTGAGAGTACCTTTTACAGTTAAATGGATGTCTATATATAATAATTTATTGTCATATCAGTAATGATGTTGTATGAGTGTAAATCTTTTCGGTGTTTATTTGATTACATTCACACATATAAGGTAAACATGTGACAATTTAAGAATTTATTGTTTATAAATATTAATTATCAGTGTTTGATTATTGAACATAAATATAATAAGCAATTGATTTTATTTTCTAAAGACTTAATATCAATGGTGAATTTGATATTTTGACTGAGTACATTTTTTTCTCTATAAACTAATATAGTTTATTTTAAGAATAAAATATGAACATTATGGTTTTTTTTAGACCTTACATAATGATGGAGAAACTCAAATTCCTCACAATTTAGTATATTTAAAGTGAGACTCAATTTTAAAAGTGAGTATACTCCAAATTACACAATTCTATAATCTTAAAGTTTTGCAGTTCAGAGACATTAGAGGTGTTATTTAAGATGACATAAATTTTGTCATATTATCTTTACTTAAATTCTAGTGCTTCTAAAGCAATAAAGTGAAAGACAAATTCTCATTGGAGTGATAACTTTTCATCAAGATTATTAAGCAAAGAAAATATTATAAGCATATTATGAAACTATTTAATCTTGCTAAAGCACTATAATTTCGTCAATTAGGTGACTTTATCGAAAATTTAGCATATGGTATTCTCTTTGCACAATTAAGTTTATAACTATTAAAGTTAGAAATTATTCTTTAAAAGAATAATTTCATAAAGTGTGCAATAAAGAAAAGATTGAAGCAAGAGAAAATAAAATATTGCTCATTTGGTAAATACCTCAAAGAATAAGGACAAATAAAGAATAATAAGAAAATATAATTTGAACTGATAAATGTTCAATGGTGTTGAAAGATACATCAATTTAAAGGGAATAAATTTGGTGAAGATTGATGTTTTTTATTTAGATTTAACTATTTTAGATTGTCATTATAAGCTTAAATTTTTTGTTTAAAAGACAATTTGGTGAATAAATAAAGTTTTATTTTAATATTATAACTTTTTTAAGTGATAGATTCAATTTGTCTTTTAAATTCAAATATTATTATAGTTAATTCAGTCATGACTTGTGACAATCTAGAATTGTTAAAAAGTTTGAGATATATAAACTTTAGTCTCAAGTTAAGGAATATTTTGAGACAAATATTATAATGTGTCTCGAGAATATTGAGTTTGGGGGAGAGATATGTTCAAAGAACAAAATTGAGTGGGAAAGAATTGGTTCTATCTCAATTCATATAGTTGCCATTTATTTTGTAAATTTGGACTCTCATGTAGATATTATTGTTCTTTCTCTCAATTAAAATAAGAAATTAATCCTTGAATATCAAACTCAACATTCTCAAGAACTAGAGCATCAAGTATCATAAAGAATTGACCGAAAAGAAAAATTCTATTCAAAATGATTGAAAAACTCTATTATGATAGTTGTGATACTTTCTATTTGTTATAATTTTGGAGCTTTGTAAGATGGATATCAAGTTAGTGTTTCTTAATGGCGACATTAAGAAAAACAATATAGTGCAACAGGAGAAAGTTTTGTATCAATAGATATAAAATTTATAGTTTCTAAACAGATAAAATTCATTTATAAGTTAATGAAATTGTCTCATTAGTGATACCGCAATATTTCATAAGGTAATTGTCTCGTTTGATTTTGAGATTTCTATTATGAAAAATTATTGCGTTTTACAAGTTCAGTGGGAGTAAGTTTATATTTTTAATTTAATGTGTTAATTTTATTTAGTCAGCAATGATATATGATTATTGTGTGAAATAAAAAATCTCTAACAATTACGAAAGATCTTGGGAACCTCTCTTTTGTATTAGGTATTTAGATACTTAGAGATTACTCTCAAGATATCATCCGGTTATCACAAAGGATTTATATATCTATCAATAAAGTTTAAAATAAAATTGACATGAAAGATAATAAACTAGGACACGTCTCAATTATTAAGGGATACTATTAAGTCCCAATCATTGTCCAAAATGAAAGAATCTGCAAAATTTAGAAAACTAAGGTTTTTTATACTTTGGTTATGAGAATCTTATATTTGATTTTATACGTATATGAAAAGACGTACATAAAATATTGAGTAGATACTTGAACAATTCAAAATTGAATTGTTCAAAGAAAGAGAAAAAAAGGTCAACCACGAGGATTGTTGTAGAGAACAAAAGAGTCCGTACTCAGAAATTGGAGATCTGACAATAAGGAGATCATTAGTATGTTTGACTCCGATATTTTTGATGTCGAATAGACATTTTAATACAGGATAATTGAATTATAAGTTATTATTATTGAAACTAGAATATATGCATATGGAATTTAAGCTAAAGGCCCACTAATCAAAGACTTGACATATAAGGACTTTCATATGATTATTGTCACTAATGATGCCTTAGATTAGTGGAAGTCACTTGTTCTGTATGTTTAATAATTTATTTTGATATCGATACAAACTTTATATTAAGATTATCTGCAGAAATAATGTTTATAAGGTTATTGTTGTTATAACCATTTCTGTATCGTTTGTGCAAATATTAAATTTGCAAATTTTAGTTTGATCTCAATAAAGACTTTAGTTGGACCAGTTGGAAATATACATAATTTATAGATCACATTGCATGAAATTTCCATGTCACTCATCCATATCGATCTATGTCATCAAGTACACTTATGTGGTTATTGTCGGGGTTACGTCACGTTATATGTTAGTGACGACAGTCGCGATGGTTCTATTATTGATGTATGAGGTGAATCAGATTGTAAAGTTGAAATCTAAAGATAAATAGCACTCGGATGCACGCCTAAAGAATATGATATAATTATTAAGATATATTGGCCAAGTGGGAGATTGTTGGAATATTTTAATTACTTAATTAAATATTAGCATTCCAATAATTATGTGGTCTAATATATTTATTTAATTATATTAGTTATTTTTTTCAAATAAAGTGCCTTAAATATTTATGTGATCAAATAATGTTAAAAAGACTATTTAGATTTTATTTAGAAATTATTTAGTTAATTAATTAAATAATTGGATATGGGCTCAAATATGAGTGGATGTCAAGATGACCCAATTTGGGAATAATGGGAACCCTAATTGGCCATCACACTGTATAAAGGCTATGGTCCCCAATATACCGTACACAAGCAAAATAATGTCTTCTCCCCATCTGAAGAGTGTTCAAGGCATTAGGAGTACCGGTTGAGGAAGATCCACAAGCCAACAAGTGCTAGTTACTTGTCTCTACAGTTTTTCGTTTCAGAATTACAATTATCATTAGCAAAAGTATTTTTTATCTTATGGATCCAGGTATTCCTGAAATTTCATATCTCATATACTAACATGTCGTAGATCCTATAGTTATATACATATTCATAATTATTTATTATATTCCGCACTAAAGTATATGGTATAATATATAGAACATGTATATGTGATTAATTGTTTTTGAATTAATTTCAACAGTTCCATCAAAGAATGATATTTGACGAATACCGAATTCGATTTCTGAGTCAAGATGATTAAGAGTGAATTTTTTTTATAAATTAAATTTACAATTTCATGAATGTTATTTCCAAGAATATTATTGTTTGGAATATAATTTCTATCAATTTGTTTGACAAATTATTTAGATTCTTTAGAATATGTTAAAATTTTATTTTATTTATAATTTTAAAAACATGGGAAGATGAGATTACCAACCTCACATTCTCAAGAATCATATTTGTATCCATGAAACAAACAAACCCTGAGATCCAAATCAATTCAAATGTCTTTTACATGAATCAATGTATAAAAGTCGACTCACACAAAATGTAAGGTACATTTTTTAATCTCTGGTTTTCATACACTCATCTTGTATCTTGAATTGATTTGCATGTTAAAGTACTAACTTTGCAGGATCATCTTTGCGCCACAGTATCAGAGATCAGCATCATCGGTTTAGGATTATGCACCAACAATTACATCTAATTTTGGTTCTATAACGAAATAATTGTGCCGCCTGTGGGAAATAACTATTGATTCCTATGTTATCCATGACCTCATGTTCTCTCTTTTATCCATCAGTCTAAAACCTTATCAAGTCATCTAGTCAAGAGCATTTCAAATTAAACATGAAGATCCATCGTGTTTGATCCAATCAAGCGGCGTTCAACTTCAATTCCTTGAATTTTCGAACTTCAGATTCCCGCAAAAAAACCTCGAATGGAGGATTATATATCCAAACTCATATCTACATTAGATTTTTCGAAGAACGGGGGTAATTACCTCTAAGATTGCACAAAAGATCTTTGATCATCCTTCCAATCTCGTTTCGCCTCAATTATTCAAGCACAAAATTATCAACGGTTGAGGCAATTATCACCGTGAATAATGCTATACTCCTCCACTGCTCAAAGTGTTAGATACCTTATTCTCATCACTTAAATTTGCAGCACAGTTACTTTGACCAATGATCCACCACTAAAATACCTCTTATATTTCTCCATTTAATATTGAGTCGAGAAACAAAGATATTCACGCGCGAGTATGTTCAAGGAGCGAGGAAGTTTCACAGATCGCACATATAGATCCGCCTGTAAAAGTTCTTACGAGATACCTCAGGAAATAAACTCCTTGCGACAACTCTTAATACAAATAAATCAAATGACCACAAGACTCATATCTCTAAATTGTTCAATCATTTCCAACTCTTTCATCATCAAAAGTGACATATGCAAAGTTTTTCGACTTAAAGCATCGGCCACCACATTAGCTTTACCAGGATGGTAATTCAATCCAAAATCATAATCTTTCAACAATTCGAGCCACCGCCTTTGCCTCATATTAAGCTCTTTCTGATCGAACAAGTACTTCAAACTTTTATGGTCACTAAATACTTCAAATCTAGAACCATAAAGGTAATGCCTCCAAATCTTAAGCACAAAACAACATAAGTTCCAAATCGTGAGTAGGATAGTTCTTCTCATGAATCTTCAATTGCCTAGAAGCATAAACAACCACCTTACCATTTTGCATAAGCACACCACCTAAACCCATCTTAGAAGCATCACAATAAACAACAAACGGTTCTTCAGGATTAGGTAGAATCAAGATCAGAGCCGTTGTTAACCTTTTCTTCAATTCAACAAAACTTTCTTCACACTTGACATCCCACACAAAAGCAGCTCTTGTACAAGTCAACTTTGTCAAAGGAAATTCAACCTTAGAAAACTCTTCTATGAATCTTCTGTAGTAACCAGCTAAACCTAAGAAACTTCTAATCTCAGTAACAGACTTAGGAGTTTCCCATCTTAACACGACATCAACCTTAGAAGGATCAACCGCAATGCCATCACCAGAAATGACATGCCCCAAAAAGCTCACTTCTCTCAACCAGAACTCGCACTTTGACAACTTAGCATAAAGCTTCTTCTCTTTCAGGACTTCTAACACAATGCACAAATGTTCTGCATGCTCTTCTTCCGATTTAGAATAAACCAGAATATCATCAATGAAAACAACCACGAAACGATCCAAGTAAGGATGGAAAATACGATTCATGTACTCCATGAATACTACCGGTGCATTAGTGACACCGAAAGGCATCACCGGATACTCGTAATGTCCATACCTCGTTCTGAATGCAGTTTTCTGAACATCTTCTTCTTTCACCCTTATTTGATGGTAACCCGATCTCAAATCAATCTTGCTAAACATGCGAGCGCCAACCAATCGGTCCATCAAATCATCAATTCTAGGAAGTGGATACCTATTCTTGATAGTTACTTTATTCAACTTAAGATAATCAATACAAAGTCTCATGCTACCGTCTTTCTTCTTCACCAATAACACAGGAGCTCCCCACGGCGACACACTTGGTCTAACAAACTTCGTCTCGAGCAAATATCCTAATTGGCTCTTCAATTCTGCTAACTCAAATGCGGACATCCTGTATGGTGCCATAGAGATAGGTCTGGTACCAGGGACAAGATCCACGGAAAATTCAACTTCTCTTTTTGGAGGTGCACTAGGAATCTCATCAGGGAATACTTCGGGAAAGTCACTCACCACCAGAAAGTTTGCAATCATAGCTTGACTTTCCACAGAAAGAGTCGCCATCAACAAGAAAACCAATGCTTCATCTTTCATGAACTCGTTCAATTGTTTCATCGATATCAACGTAGCTTGATCTTCTTCTACTAAGGAATAAAACCTCACAGTGTTGTCATATCAATTGATATGGACATAATTAGATCTCAACCAATCCATACCCAGAACCACGTCCAACCCGACAAGCGGTAAACAAACAAGATCCACCACAAAGTCTCTATCAAAGATTGAGAAAGGGCAACTTGCACACACAAAAGAAGTAGTAATCGTTCCCTTAGTCGGAACTTCTACCACCATATCTCTATCTAGAGATGACAAAGTGAGACCCAATCTCTTTACACAATCAACAGCAATAAAACAGTGAGTAGCACCGATATCAATAATAGTAATAAGAGGAATGCTATTAATGAAACTAGTACCTCGAATAAGACCATCTTCGTTTACCGTCGGAGCACCCGACAAAGCAAACACTTTTCCCGCTCCTTGAGTTCTCTTAGGCTTCTTACATTGAGAACTAATGTGACCTCCTTCGCCACAATTAAAACAAACCACATCCTTATGCTTGCAATCACGAGTCACATGACCCCCTTCTCCACATCGGAAACATCTCACCTCATTCTCCTTAGCTCTCACATCACTTCAACAAACGTTACTTTTGTGGCCAGGTTTCCCACACTTGTAACAAACAATACTAGTAGGAGCATCTCCCCCACTAGTCCTTCGCCCTTGAAACGCTTTATGTTTCCCTTTACTGAAAACACCGGCGGAACCTCCGACATGATAACTAGGTATCAAATAGAGTCGTCATCGAACGTCTTTCATCTCACGAGGGAGAAAGGAAAACATCGAGTAAACCTGGGGGAGAAATCGCGGTCCTATAACTGTGAAATTGAGAGAATCTAGGTAAGGGAGTTAGTTACGCGAGGGGAAGGGATTAGCACCCCACACGCCTGTAGTACTCTACGGTATCCACTTTCTATTTCTAGCTAAAGGGTGTGTTATATCTATACTTAATTGATAATCATGCATGCAAAAGAAGAGAGAAAATAAGAAACCACGGGGAAAAGAAGGAAGTATTTACAAAGTTTGCTCGATCGAGCCCCGTGACAAGATGCCTACGTATTCCCGCGTACAATGGGAAAGTCAGAGCGTCGTAGTCCGGCTTACTAGTTTTCGTGTGTTTTGTGTTTTTTACTTGTGAAAAAGGTTTTAAACACAAAAAGAAAAGAAGCGCGCAAAGGCGGAAAGAGTTGGTGTTGGTTGGTTGCTTTTACCTTGAGAAAGGAATTTGAACCATTATCAAGTGTTTTGTTTTTGAAAGGAAAAGAAAGAAAAGCTTTAGTTTTATTACATGCAATATGCAAAAGAAATTAGCAAAACAAGGTTGGATCTATGGCTTAGGATGCAAGGGAATCTCTACCTATGTTGACATGCAAAGAATGGGGATCCTAATGTCTAGGCTAAAGAACCAATCCTAACCAAGCTCCTGGGGAAAAACAGACAAACAAGCAAATATGCACAAATCACAAGTAGAATTACCCTAAACGGGTCTTTAAATAAACCAGAGGGGTTCCTGAACATGCTCCAGCTACGGAAGCCCCATCATGCATCTCTATTCCTACTTCTCATGGCAAAAGAAAGCTGTAAAGCCCTACTTCTCATGATATCTAGGAAAGTTGTAAGAGAATGCAATAAACAGTGTAGAAACTACCAAACGAATATAGAATCCGAAGAGCAACACAAGCTAATGAAATACTCCGGAATACTTCAAGTACTGCTGCCATGCAACAAAAGTAAACCGGTGAGAATCGCTCAAAGCATCGAAACAAGCGGAATACATGTCAATACGCATCCGAAGCGACAATGCCTGCAAGAACGGGATAAGGAAAGCAAAACAAGATAGGAATGTTGTACACGTGGTGTACAAACTCAACCAAAACCTGCAAGAAGGGAGTTAGACCCAAAAAGCAAATAACGGAAAAGTGTGCGAATGTCGAAGAAACGAGCCGCATATGCATGCGTCGTGTGTCCCTACATGAAATGGAGTACAAACAGCAGCCAAGCATAGCTAGGATGACTGCTGTTCATCATCAAAATCGAAAAAATCAGAAAAAGTAAACCAGAGGACCGCGCTAAGCGCGACCTGCAGCACAAAAAGTCAGAACATTTGGCGCTTAGTGCGCTCTGGACCGCGCTAAACGCGACCTGTAACCTGCAGAAAAATCAGATTTCGATCCGAACCACCTGTTTATGATGTTTTCATGCAACAGTCTGATCCGTATCGTCAGGCAAAAATCCAGCAATGAATGTGGGCTAAATGAACATGCATGGAATGCGAATCAATCGATAAAACCAATGTTCATAGCAAGGTAATGCATGAACATGCAAGGAATGTCAATCGAAATCGATAAAACCAATGTTCATAGCAAGGTAATGCATGAGCATGCAAGGAATGCGAATCGAACGATAAAATCAATGCTCATATCAAAGTAATGAATGAACATGCAAGGAATGCAAATCGAATCGATAAAACCAATGTTCATAGCAAAGTAATGCATGAACATGCAAGGAATGCGAATCGAACGATAAGACCAATGTTCATAGCGAGGTGATGAATGAACATGCAAGGAATGTGAATCGAACGATAAAACCAATGTTCATATCAAAGGAATGCATGAACATGCAAGGAATGTGAATCGAACGATAAAACCAATGCTCATATCAAAGTAATGAATGAACATGCAAGGAATGTGAATCGAACGATAAAACCAATGTTCATATCAAAGGAATGCATGAACATGCAAGGAATGTGAATCGAAATCGATAAAACCAATGCTCAAATGCAAAGTATGCTACATAGAGGACACTTTTCATTCAATTCTAGGTTATGCATTAACACAAACACATGGAGTGCACATGCGACAAGTCCATGCACAATGCACTAAATGCTTGGATATCTACATGTTGAATGCAAGTTATGCTTCAAATCACCATGGATCAATGAAATTTCTCAAGCCAAACACTCACCAATGCATGAACATGCAATACATGAGGTAAAATGTATGAGTTTGTGTCTTGTGAGCAAGGGGGAAACAAATGCACAAGTGTATATGCATGCTATGAACCAAAAATCCATATTCCGACACACATAAGGCGGCAAGACTCAATTCAAATCAAGGAATTCAAGAATACAAATCCTAGAATCAGAATCTACATTGAATTTGCATGTGATTTCAATATTCAATTTCAAGAAAAGCTGAAAATCAGAAACAGCTTAAAATAAGTGCTTATTTGAACCTAACACTTACTTGCACTTGAAGTTTGAGTCAAATTGAAGAGGAATTCCTTGTGCTCTTCAAAGAAAATACCAAATCAATGAGGAATAGTAGATAATCTTCAGAATTAAGCTTGAATCCTTAAAGAAAAGCTTGAATTTCAATGGAGAATTGAAGAAAGATGAAGAGAAACTCTTGAATCTTGAACTTGAGGAGAAAATCGAGATTAAACCGTTCCTTCCATGTCGAATGTGAGTAGAAGGAGGAGAAGATGATGCAGATTGAAATAGGAGAAGCTGTAGTGGAAAAACCATCGCGCTTTGTGAAAGGAGTCGATGGTGGAGGTCGGTGTGGTGGTTGCTTGAAGGGAAAGTTGAAGTTTAAGCTTTTTTGAGTTTTTGTGCTTTGGAATTTGAGAGAATTGGAGTGTGTACGGTAGTGGAAGATTAAGCAAATGATTGTGTTGTTGTGATTTGTGAAGAGGAAAATCTATTTATAGCTTTGGATCCTTAATCAACAAGCTAATCACGATTATCCGAATAATTTTCGTAATTAATCCAAAACAGCCAAATCTGTGCGGAATTCGGAGTCGGAATGTAAATGAGAATGTGATTTTGCTTGCGTGAATCAAAATCCTAACTTGATCCGATGAATGGTCAAGGAAATAGAAATTTTTGAAGTTTCAGCATCAATTTTGGACCACCGACGCGTGCAGAATTTCATTCGCGCTCTGTGGAGAAAATGCCTCAGACGAGGATCTTCTGATCAAAATTTGCACATGCGTATCTCTGGGACATTCGAAGCTAACAAGATTTGTGAACTTTTGGCACCGGTCCCGTCTCGTTTCGATGAAAATCGAGTGAGATATGATTTTTCGAACTTCGCGTATTAGATGAAAATTACTCAGCTCAGCTCAAAAATCACACTCAGAGAATAAAATTCTGGTATCAACCGGTGATGAATTGGCTCCCGAG
Source organism: Vicia sativa (assembly GCA_021764765.1). NCBI lineage: Eukaryota > Viridiplantae > Streptophyta > Magnoliopsida > Fabales > Fabaceae > Vicia > Vicia sativa. Next base: position 131,153,556 of record CM038797.1, read on the forward strand.
TTGCAAACGAGAGTTGTAGAGGACCTTGATACGGAATTTTAGAAATCGGTCTCGCTCAATTCCGAGTTTCTAACTAGAAAATAAAGCCTTTTCGGTGAGCCAAAATGCACGGTTCAGCACTAAAATCAGCTTGATATGTCGGGGAAAATGACTCCTTTGAGAGCCTTCCTCACAAAATCCGTTCTCGACCTTCAAACGAAAGTTGTGGATGATAATGAAAGGAAAGTTCCAATCGAAAATCAACAGAAAATACCCAAGGGGATGAGAGATACGCCTTCTAGAGTGCCCACAATACGCTGAAACCCGAAATCCACTTTATTAAGAAATGAGCTCTTTCTGGGTGCCATTCGGAATGCCTGGAATCTGATGCTCCTTATGATGAATGCTATGCATGCTACTACATGTATTTTTATACAATTGGATTATAAGCCTAAAAACGCGGGAAAGTAGAGGATAAATTTTGGGGTACAACATTTACCAGCTGGAGTATCATATGGTTTTCCACGGCTCTGTTGACCCTTGTTTCTCTTATCAGACATAACCTTATAGTGTGCATTACTATCTTCCTCGAAGATTCTACAACTATCAATCAATCCACAAAGACACGGATTTTCTGATAACCAATCACTTTCTTTATCTCAGGACGCAAGCCATTCACAAATTTAATGCACTTAGAAAACTCGACATTCTCTCCATCATAGTGAGGATAAAACTTATCCAGCTCGGTAAACTTTGCAGCATAATCAGTGATAGACATACTCCCTTATTTCAGCTCAAGGAATTCTATCTCCTTCTTTCCCCGAACATCCTCCGGGTAATACTTCCTCATGAATTCTATATGGAAAACTCCCCACGACACTTCCTCACCAGCAACCTCAAGCCTCTGACGGATATCAACCCACCAGTCATCAGCCTCATCACTTAATTTATGAGTACCATAACGGGTCTTTTGCACAGGAGTGCAATCCATCACACAGAAGATTCTTTCAATATCTTTCAGCCACGCTAAAGCACCTTCAGGATCATACTTTCCTTGGAAAGTATGAGGATTCTCTCTTTGGAAGGTTGCCAAACTACGAGACCCAAAGATTCTCACAAGATTCGACGGTGTTGAAAGCTCGAGCTATGCACTATAGCGCAGAAGAGCCCCATCATTTCTACCAGCGTTCCTTCCAGCCATAACAACTTCTGCTCACAACAAAACAAGGATTAGAATCAACAAATAACAATACTTGATTGCTAGACAACGACAAACTCAACAACTTGGCCGGACAGACCGACCTGCTCTGATACCACTAATGTAACACCCCAATTCTACCCCTCGTGATTAATAATAAAATCAGAGTTTCAAAATTTCATCCAACATAAATTGAGGTATCACATATTCGTGTTTTCATCACTTTGCATTATAATGCACATCACAAAAATCAAAAGTCGGATATATCGATTCATATCATAAATCATCATATAAACGGGTGACTATTCATAGCACAGCGGATGTGTTCACAAAATATACATATCATCATGTTATCATCGATACATAAAGTTATAACATCATAAGATAGTATACATAAACTATCATATCAAAAATAATAACGTCGCCCAAAACCCGAGTGTTACTACGATCAGAGCAGAGCGACTTAAAATAAAGAGACTCGCGCTAATCCTCATCATCCTTGTGGATCACCTGCACGTTACCAATATAAAGGCAACGACGAAACAAGTAAAGGGTGAGATACTCCAAAACATATAATTAAAGGCATGATAAAATATATAAATAGTTTTGGAATTATAAATGATATAAGTTAATAAGAGTATGTCAACATACATCAAAATCTCACATACTTTAAATTAGCATTTAGTGTATAAAATTAACACTTTAATTTCGTCACATAATCATTATACTCATCTCAACACAAAGTATCATATATCATCGCAATTCAACATAAGCCATCAACTAAAACCCAACGCCAAACGACTCAAACATAAACATAACTGACTCTATGAGACACGACTATGTTATGCATGTGGTACCCGTCGCTTTGTTCATAATTAGGAACATTTGGCATAAAGCCCATCGTCGCTTGGCATAAAAGCCCTCGTCGCCAATGCAATGTATGTGACTCGACAATAAACACAACACAACAAAAACATCATCATCGCTCATCAAAATTGACATAAAGTCCACGTCGCCATATTTATCCACATCAAGATAAACATATCATCGCATCGCATATCATCAAGTATTCGTTATAAATAAACCATCGCAAGCATCATGTTTAATCACACCACATCATTATCAATTAATTTACCAAATTCCAAATACGGAAAAATAGTCAAACACCAATAATCATATCATTAACATCGCAATCGGATTGTCCATACGTGACTTAAATCGACTAAAACGCAATCCGATTCAATTTAACCGTAATTTGGCCTATTTCGGATCGTTTCGTAAAAACTCGAAATTTCGAAAAACTAACCTCACCACTAGGTTCTACACGTCGAACTTAGCTAGTACGTCAATTTTCGTTGAATTCGGAGCAACTTGCTCCGTCGCCGAAATTACCGAAATCGGGATATCGGAATATAATCGGGTTCTAAATTTAATCGGATAACTTATGTCCTAATTATATTTTATTAATAACAACTAGTAGTATAAGGAATTAGGAAAATTAGAAGAAACAGAACCTAAACACTGAGAGTTATGCAGGTAACAAATTATGCAGGTAGCAGAAAATATACAAACACAGAATGCAAAAACCACAGTTTCCGTTGTTGCTTTCTACAACAAGAGGGACGAACGTCCCAAGGTTAAAAAAGGGGGGAGGTGGGCACCATAAGGTGGGGGGGGGGACGGTCGCCCTCCATGGGAGGTGGGCGCCTCCCTTGCCCCATGGTCTCCAACTCTTCTTCTTCTTCCACGGTTTTCTGGATGCATAGGGTTTTCTGGGTTTTTTTCCACAGTTTCTTCATTTTTTCCATTCTAGCAACTTATTCCTACTAGCCATGGAAATAAAACACCTACATCAATACTCCTAACTAAACTTCCCTAAATTATTCCAACAATCACACACACAACTCATAAACCTCAACTTCAATTTTTATCCCAAATCTGTAACATATCTATCAAACCCTAACTATAGGAAGTGGAAAATCAAACCCCTTACCTTAGAAGCTTGGATGATCTTAGATGCTCCAACCAACTCCAACTCCAACTCCTAGCTTTCTCTTGCTCTTCTTCTTCTTTTTCCAAAACTCTCTAGTTTTTCTTTCTAAGTTTGGTTTGGTGTTGTAATGGAAGGAAATGAGGAAATAATGGTTTTATGATGGTTCTTACTACAAGCCAAGTGGTGTACAGCAAATTATCACCAATTAGCACTCACACCCCAACTTATCTTACTATTAATTATAACACTAATAATATCTAATAATATTATTAACCCAATTAATTAAAATAACTCTGGGAAATTAAATATCGGTCCGAAAATATTTTACCGAACCGAACGGAATAAAAACCGGACTGAACGAAACGTCGCCAAATATATTAACAGATATATCGATTAATATAATTATTCTCGTTGCAAAACAATCGTCTAACGGTAACTCGGAAATATTAATAGAATATAATATTAAATAAAACGGGGCGTTACACCTCCCAGTTAGGAGATAGTTTTCCCTTTTTCGTGGGGTCAGTAACCTTCTTTAGGACCAAATCGCCCACTTCGAAACCTCGTTGTTTTACTTTCAAGTTGTATCTGCAAGCTATTCTTTGCTTAGCTGCAATCTCCCTTAAGTGCGCGTTGTTCCTTATTTTCTCTAATAAGTCGGCCTCAACATTTAAAGCCTGAGCGTACATGCCTTGTTCAAAATTCTCGCGCCGCCAGGAGGGCAAGCTGACTTCCACGAGAATCATTGCATCAGCTCCAAACACCATTTGATAAGGAGTTTCCCTAGTCGTTGAGTGAACACTAGTATGATATGCTCATAAGAATTCATGCAGATGTTCTGCCCATAAACCTTTGGCGTCGTCTAACTTCTTTTTCAAAGCATTCAAGATTACCTAGGTGGCGAATACGTCAGTTATCAAGATTTCAACAAGAAGATAATTCAGCAGTTCTCGGCAAATTGTCATCGGAAGGTGGTGAATACTTCTCTCTTCAATGTTAGGCAGCTACAACCAAAATCATTGAGGGACTATATGGCGCGCTTTGGTGAAGAAACCATAAAGGTTTCTCACCATAACCAGGAGATCTTTGTGACGACATTCCAGCATGGGCTCCGCGCAGAGAAGTTCAACGAGTCTCTAGCTCAGAAGCCGGCTTAGAGCATAGATGAAATTATCACCCATGCGGAGTGTTATGTAAAGGGAAAGAAAATTAACATGGAGAAAAGAGCCTGAGATGCTAAGGAGAAGGGTAAGGGGCATGAGGAGCATGTTGGACAAAATGGTCGTCCTCATGATAACCCGCCTCCGAGAGAACGTCCCCGAGAAAGGCGTTCATAGTGTCATACCCCAAATTTTGACCTAATATACCACCTTACATTTGCATCATCGCATAACTAACAGTTCAGACAGCATTAATCGGGTATAACACTCACAGGTCAAAATTAGGGTTTCATCAGATTTTCATCTGATTCAAGAGCTAACCAATTAGGGTTTGAGATTTTCTCATCTTATTTGATCTATCTTGATCAAATCATCAACCTTCAATCCTCAGATATCAAATTTTCTCACAGATCAATCGAGGATCGACCAATTAGGGTTTTGATCGGGCATGAGAATTCTCTGACTTTTTGAACAAGAAATAACTTTTTTGGATAGAGATTGGTCATTATATCTTAGATAAAACATCTTGACCTAAGTTCTGGATTCAAAACATCACAGAGGTTCACAATTCATCGATCTTTTTTAAACATCGATGAAATTTCATCTGAGAAAAGTCAAACTTTGACTTTTGGTCAAATTTTTCAAAACAAAACTTTTTCCATCATCAAAATACTTCAAATGATCCATCATGATCATAAAAAATCAAAGAATTTGAAAAAGTCAACAAAAAGTCAAAAGTTTTCATACTTAGAAATTTTTCTAAGTGTTGAAATTTCTCATTTTTTCCAAACTTCAAGCCATTTTTTCACCTAGTTCCAATTGGAATTTGAAAAAACTCAAAACATGAAAGTTTTAGATCATGGAAAAATCTTTCTAAAATGTCCAAGAACTCTCAAATCCATGGAGTCTAGCTACACTTTTGAAATTGAAACATAAGGCTCCATGAAACTTGATTTTCAAAGATTCAAAACTTCAAATTATAGGTCATTTTGTGTTTTTCTCATTTAGACCACTTGCCACCTTGCCAAATTGAGTCATCAAACTGATAAACATCAGTGAGAAGTGATAATTGAAAGATTGGATCAAGTTGAATAATTTCACACATGGTGAAAAAAGGAACCTTCCTTTTGCTTTACAAAAGACTTTCTTGCCCCTTAAGCTTTCTTTGAATCACCAAATGCCATGTCCTTCTTGCCTAACATTGCAGTCCTAATTGGCCTATAAAAGGATCACATTTCAAGCCTAAATCAACACCAAAAACATTGCAAAGTCATGCTTCTCACTTCTTTCTTCAAAATCAAGTAACATAACCATTTTTGAGAAAACTTGCAATTTTCAAAATTCAATGAAAACATGATAAATTTTGGTGTCTAACATGTTTCATGATCATTATTAAACTTGTTCCAAACTTAAAATTAACTTGAACAAGGCTGGAAATCAGAAATTGCATCTTATGCACATAAGCTTCCAAACCTGCCATAACAATCGAAACTGAAGCTTGGCTTGATTTCTTTGAGTTCGAAACCAAACACAATCCATATACATCATGGAGTTGATCCAAAACAAGAACAACAACCTAAATCCATTAACCCCATTTTCGAGTTTCACTTTGAATTGACTGTAGGTGGACTTGGCTGGAGTAATTGGAAAGGATTCAAGGCAAGGCTATCATCACGCTTCCATACATGCCGATGAAGCTCAAATGATCAAGAAACAAGAATCGAAACACTCTAGCATCGATTTTGATCCTCACTTTTCCAGGTATGCATATGAACTGTGATATCATGATTCCTTGCATCAATTGAAAAGCTCTTGGCCATTCTCTTTCGCACCTAACACGATCATTAACCCTCAACAAAATCAAAGAATCCCAAACTGTGCATCATTTAATTTGAAATCTTAAGTTTAGGGTTCATCGCGATTTCCAGGAATCCAAACATGATAGACTTAAAATAAATGAAATTAACAAACACCATCATGTTCGTGATGAAAAACCGAGCAACTTTGATGTTTACATCATTGAATTTGGTTGAGAAACGAAGATTTTGGATTGAATCAAAGAATCTGAAAATCAAAACCATAAACCCAGGCTGCGCGCGTGTTCTTGGTGTTCTTCAATTTTCAAATTTTTAAATAAGCCAATCTTATATCAACGCGTGTTCGAGTCCACTAACACTCCAGCGCATTTGGCCTAGTGGTCCGCTTGCCCTTAAGGTCTTCTTGCCACGTCCACCTCAATGGTCATAGGTTCAACACCCATCAGGACCATTTTTTTCATTCTTTTTTACAAAACTTTCAATTTTTTCATGTTTTTTATCAAACTTTCAACATTTTTTTTGACCAATCAAAACTTCTCATTTTGAGATGATTTTTTTAACACTTGTCAATAAATACATCTATTTTGTGATAATGCAAAATTTTCGAAAAACTTTCATCGATTAAATTTTAATCGAAAACGACGCTCTGAACACTTTTCAAACCTCCTTAAAAGGTGAATTTTAAAGTTTTCGACTTCCGATTTTTTTCAAAACTTTTCATAAATGAACCTCACATTTTCAAACATTTTCAAAATCATTTTTCAAAACATTTCATCAAACTTGCATCTTTTTACCATGATCGATCCGATTTAAAACGATAAAACTGATTTCGTTTCCTCTCGAATTTCTCGATCGATCATGGGCCTCCCTTACGGTGTAAGTCCCAATCCTTTATGTACATATTTAATTTTACTTGTACATACTCAAATCATCATTGTTAATATTCAAACGTAAACAAATTTCTTTCGTTTTCATTCGTTTGTTTATACGCTGAATCCATTGGTTCTAAAGGAAGGTTTCTTCTGAGCGAAATTTCTTTTTGACCAATGGGCCTCCATCATGGTGTAAGTCCCATAACATTCTTTTATGTACATAATATTTCTTTGTACATATCAAAACTTTCCAAACACATACAAATTTTTATCTGTACATAATACAGATACTTTTTTATACTCAAGTACAGACAAACTTCGATCGTTTGTTTTTCACTTCACTTGTGTATACACAAACCAACATTCTTTATGTACATATTCATTTCCTTGTACATATCAAATTCTTTTCATACAAACTTTCATCTGTACATAATACAGATACTTTTCACAGATAAAATTCGATCGTTCGTTTTATTTCATCTGTATATTTTACACTGAATACCATTGATATTGAAAGGAGCATTATTCCCTGTGAAACTACTTTCAAACCAATGGGCCTCCCTTATGGTGTAAGTCCCAACCCTCCTATGTACATCCATTTTTCTTTGTACATAAAAACTCGTCCGTGTACATATTCATTTCCTTGTATACAGTACAAACTTGTAAATAATCAAGTTGCGCTCATTTTAAACGTTCGTTTCACAGACACTTGTTTATATTTCATAAACTGCTGTAAATAAACATCATGCATTGTTTATATTTCCTTCATAAACTCCTGTGAATACATATCACACACACACACACACCTGTTTATACAACTGTCTAGTTATAACATAACAATTAGACTAATCAATAGGTTCCCACAGTATAGCCTCCGCTTGGGCTTCATACAAGATAACTCATCCTCAGTTGAGTTTAGCCTCCGCTTGGGCTTTATACAAGACAATCCATCCTCAGCATGGGTTAGCCTCCGCTTGGGCTTCATACAAGATAATTTATCTCCAACAGAGTCTAGCCTTCTCTTGGGCTTCGTACAAAGAAACTCTCCCCACAGAGTTAGCCTCCGCTTAGGCTTCATATAAGACAAACACTCCCATGTTGAGTCAGCCTCCTCTTGGGCTTCGTTCAAAAGAACTCCTCATTGAGTTTAGCCTTCTCTTGGGCATCATACAATGAAAGAGACAGGAAATCTCTTAATAGCCTCCTATTGGGCTTCCAATACAAAGAATCACCCGCGCTAAGATAGAACCACGAAAGGATGGTTTCCGGTGAAATCACTTTCAAATTCCCAGTAAAATTTCCTGAAATTGCTCTTATTCGAAAAGGACGGTTTCTCGGTGAAATCCCTTTCAAGCCAAAGCCAGCCATACCCTATAGCTTCCTCTTGAGCTTCATACAAGGACCCTCGATGACCCTCGGAATGCCTCCTCTTGGACTAACAATACAAGGACCCATGGGCTTCTTAAAAGCATCCCTTTAATCCAATCAATTTCTCCTCGAGATTTAGACATCTATCATCTCTATGGAAGAAGTATCTCCTCTATCACATCACATACAGTCAAAAAACTTTTTTTTAAAACTTTTTTCATAAACTTTTTTCAAACAAAAACATCTCTTAACAGTAAGTGGTAACGCTTGTACACTCAAGCAAAACACCCAATACTTACAGTTAAAAGATTTAATCATCCTTTTTCAAACATCTTTCTTAAACATGTAAGTGGTAACGCTTGTACACTCAAGCAAAACACCTAATACTTACGACGAAAGATTTTAATCAATCAAACTTTTCAAAAATGTATGTGATAAAATAGATTAGATACATTTTTCATTAAGATGACATTTGTCTGTCTCTTACTAACATCCGTTGCTTTCCACTAGCATAAGCGGGAACTACGATTGCTCGACTTTCTCAACATCCTTTTGAGAATACGAGGCACAAGGTCTCATCCTTGCCGAGCAAATTTCTATCTCCCGGACCAAACAAACCATAGAACCTTGTAGATCCGAGCTACAAATGCTCGATTCCCACTAGGATATGTATGCGAAGATCCACGGATCTTTGCGAGCACAATAATAATAAACACTAGAATCCCACATAATATATCGTTTCTTAAAATCCAAAGGAGAAACTTTCCCAATCATAGAAATAGCAATTAAAACACACAAACATATCAAACATATTCATATATATAAAGTCAAGATAACTACATATATTTAGGGTGCTCCATCTATTCCTTTATATAACAATCCCTTACTCGAATCTCCCCAATGCGTTACGCCTAGTTTGCGCTAGTCACGCATACCAATATCAATTGAGGGTATTTCATTTTCCCTTTTCATAATCATTAAATCATCTTTCTTGTGTTGAAAATAATAAAGCTTGATGCTCGCGGCATCTTTATAAACAAATCAAAAGATTTAAATCGTTGCGTACCAGAGAATCCGAACTCACGTTCGCATCCTCAAAGCGTCACCTTTAACGATCGACCAACTCGAACGCACGATACGGATCAAAAGAAGAAAAGTAATGGAGAATTTCGAGCAAGAAAACGTTGAACTCCGTAGTACGGTAACTACACTACAAGAAGAAGTGGAGAGACTCACATCTTTGGTCAACTCGTTTGCCACAGGGCAAAGTCAACAAGCAGCATCGAGCGGTCAAAACCAAGCAGCAACTTCAGAGGATACTACTACTCCTCACCGTCATCGAGAGTTCACCTTTCAAGATGCGGAGGGCTATCCATGGGGAATGCCTTTTAACTTCGGCATTGGAGTTCGCCAACCGATTTCTCAAACAACCTCGCTTGAAATACCTACTTTGCAGCAAAACGCTACACAATGTGGAATAACTTTTCCACAAGTAACAATGTCGGTTTCTCAACCAATCATGTTGAACTCAGCTTCTGTAGTGCACGCTACCACAGACGAAGAAGTTCATCACACTCCAGGAAATAACACGAACGCTCGTGGTTCAATGGAGAATCTCCAGGAACAACTCCTCAAAATGCAGCTTGAGATAAAAACGATTCGAGGGAAAGAATTGTTTGGAAAAAATGCCCAGGATCTGTGCTTAGTTCCTCGCGTAAAAATACCTGCAAAATTCAAAGTCCCTGACTTTGAAAAGTACAAAGGAAACTCCTGTCCGCAAAGTCATCTCACGATGTATGCCAGGAAAATGTCTACGACAATGAGGATCATCGATTCTTCGATCCATTACTTCGTGAGTCTCACCGTGCCGCACTAAAGTGGTACATGGGTTTAGACAGCACGAGTATCCAAACATTCAACGACCTAGGCAAAGCCTTTATCCAGCAATACAAATTCAACTTGGATATGGCTCCTGATAGGGATCAACTCCGCTCCATGTCTCAAAGGAAAGAGAGACATTCAAGGAATATGCAACGATGGAGGGAAATTACCAAGTCAACCCGCCCTTGGAAGAGAAAGAGATGACTAAGGTATTCTTGAATACTCTAAACTCATTCTACTATGAGCGAATGATCGCTAAGCGCCCGAGACTTCAACGAAATGGTAAGCATGGAATGCGACTAGAAGAAGGGTTCGGACAGGACGCCCAACCAAGGAAGTAGGATCTTCTAGTAATACCAAGAAAGTTGGAACCAGCTTCCCAAGGAAAAAGAACATGGCGTAGGAATGGTATCCCGAGGAAACCACGTAAGAATGTCATCCAACAACGATGTAGCGCCATAGCACCCTCTCAACACAACTCCAAGAATTGCTCCGCAATTTCAACAAAATCAACAAACTCAACGGCCTCGCCAAGCTCAGCTTCACGACCAAAACCAGACGCCTCGGGTCACTCAGTTCGACCCAATTCCCATGACGTACACAGAACTTTACCTTGCGCTTATAGAAAGGAATCTAATACAGACAAGGTTACCACCTCCGGTCCCTGAAAAACTACCATGGTGGTACAAAGTCGACGATCTTGCCCTTTTCACCAAGGGTACCGGCCATGACCTTGAGCATTGCATAGCATTGAGCGTAAGCAGAGATTAGTGAAGGCTAATCTTCTTTCCTTCAGAAACACAAGTCCGAATGTGCAAGCCAATCCACTTCCCAGTCATAGTGGACACTCAGTGAATCTAATGCTAAGGAATACAGACAGGTACCTTGTCACGGATGTAAACTTAGTCAAAGGAAACTTGGTGCATCTCCATGAAGCATACAAGAAATGAGTACCTTCACTAAGCACAATTATGCACTTGCTATATCTGCTCCAAGAATATCCATGGATGTCCCACCATAAGAGCGTATATTCAACATTTGTTAGACATTGGTGACCTACAAATTTACGAAATAGAGATGACCATGACGTAAATACAATAGGGTATTTTCCGCATGAGCTTTTAGTCTCGTATATCAACCTGAAAATCCAAGTAAACGCTAGATCCCTTGTTTCAACATACCCGAGCATGTGGAGATCGCGTATGATGGTTCCAACATTCCAACATCTCCTTTGGTGATTTGCCCACCGGTCCTGTTCGCATGCTCTACTAGAGCAATTCCCAAAGACAATGCAACCTTGATAGAGGATGGGAAGGAGAAACCCATGCCTACACTTCCAAATGTCAATATAATGTAAATCGGACGAGTGACGCGAAGTGGACGAGTACACGCCCATTAGCACCAAGATCGCTGCACCTCGTTGTTAAAAGAACCTAGTTAGTATATCTGCGAGAATCCCGCAACGATTCCCATTGCTAACCAAGCACAAACATTGGTTCTACTGATGGAACCAACATCAACTCAGACTTTGACGAGATACTGAAACTAATCAAGAAGAGCGAATATCGAGTCGTAGACCAATTGATGCGCTCCTTCAAAAATTTCAATAATGTCTTTACTCCTTAACTCAAGCTCACCGAGAAGCTTTGATGAGAGTACTAGACCGAGCTTACGTGGATCACGATGTGACTACGCACCAATTTGAGGATCGTCTCCAACATAAAAACCGCAATAATCTAAGTTTTAGTGACGAAGAACTTCCTAAGAAGGAAAGATCACAACTTGGCCTTGCACATCTCGATGATTTGCCACCGATTCCCTATCCAATGTATTGGTGGATACAGTTCATCTTTAAACGTAATGCCAAAACGACGCTCGCTCGCTTAGCTTACAAAGGCTAATGAAGTTCAACGACATCATAGTAAGAGCTTTCGATGGATCGAGAAAGTTATTGGGAAGTTGATCTCCCAATGACAATTGGCCTCACACTTTCAAAATTACGCTCCAAGTCATTGACGTACCAGATAGTTGCTTGCTAGGAAGACCTTGGATCCACGATGCAAGGTGAACTACTCTCCATCGAAATAAAATTCACAAAAATGGAAAGTTGGTGACCATCACGGTGAACAAGCTTTACTTGTAAGTCATCTATCCTCTCCTTCATCGCTAATGACATTGAAGCGCCGATCTCCCGTAAAATCCGTTAGAAGATGAATCTAGTAAAACATATCATCTATCTCTTCGTGATAAAGAAGAAAGACAAATGGTGAAAGATGGCAATACTGAGGATGGGGACAAGTTATCAAACCCATCAAGAATGAAACGAAGCGGACTTGGGTTCACACCGTATCCTCCAAAGAAAATAAAGATGAAACACTTTCCCGATCAAGGAAGTATTTCATAGTGGAGGTTTCTTAAACCTGCTCGCAAGAGGTTAATGTTGTAACCATTGAAGAGGATGAAGATGATCCATCCGAATCAAGAGTGGAGCACTTATTTGAATAGCCCCGTATGTGTCTCAAGAGGAATCATATGCACCGATCGATCAATTCAAAGACATGTCCCTAGAACATGAAAATCCGCCATCCCCTGAAGTTTGGGATACCTGGGAGAACCAAGTGGCAAATACGACTACATGGTGAAATACTCGCAAGCTCGAAAATCCGGATCGAAGATATCCAACCCACAGATGGGGTGATGACTTTGACTACCCTAGTCAATCGAAGAGGAATACTCTTCTCAAACTAATCAATGATCGAGGTCCCAAATGAAGAGCTCTGCTTCAACACGTCGTGGATTTCACCAAGTCGATCTCGTTACCACTACATCAACATGATCATGAAGATCACGAGTATGACTCAGATACGATGCGGAAAGTGTCACGACAACGAGTCTCTTCACTCAAGACCGAAGGAACATCCCGAAGATTCAACACAAAGATCAACAGAAGTACAAAGACTATCTCTCATACTTCCCATCGTTAATCAAGAAGATCGCTTTAGCAAGACCAAAGGCAAAGGCCATCGTCCGTAGTCTTCAAAGCTCGCTCACCAAGAATCAAAGTTTACTCGAGGGTTAAACCAAGCGGAAAATTACCCGAGTACCTCGACTTCCAAGGAGTTCGTCTACCACTGGAAACCCGAAGTTAGGACTAATGTTCATAGCTCTAAGTAGTTTATCTTTGCTTTTGTTTTGAACTCTCGTCAAAGCGAAGAGATGTTTTATAGGGTTTAGCTTTTAAATAATTTCTCTTTGTCTTGCCCAAGACGAATGAGTTTGTATTTTAGGGCCCTGCTCATATTGTGAAACATAAATAAAACGTTGTTTTGTTTCCACAACGTGTTTATTTTCATTTTACCTTTTTGAAATGATAATCCTAAAAACACAATAATAAAAAATCTTCAAAAAAATCATAAGGAAAAATTAATCATGACACTTTCACATTAACTTTCAAAAAAAATGATGAGAAAACTTTTTTAATCAAACATAAATCAAAATGCAGATTAAACAAATGGACAAAACCATTGAAAGCAAGAACTCTACGCTCTTTCTCAACTTTGAAATTCCACGTGAATTCACAAGAAGAAGTTGAAGAAGAAATCCCGGATGAAATTTCTAGACTGCTAAAGCACGAGGAAAAGATCATTCAGCCTCACAAAGAACCTCTAGAAGCAATTAACTTGGGTTCTGAGGAAGATACAAAAGAAGTCAATATTGGAGCTTCACTCAACAGCAGTGTCAAAAGCAAACTGATAAGTCTTCTCAAAGAATACGTTGATGTGTTTGCTTGGTCCTACCAGGACATGCCGGGTTTGGATACCAGCATCGTGGAGCATCACTTGCCGTTAAGACCAGAATGTCCGCCAGTTAAGCAAAAACTGAGGAGAGTTCATCCTAAAATGGCTGAGAAAATTAAAAAGGAAGTTCAAAAGCAGCTCGATGCTGGTTTCCTTGTCACTTCTGAGTATCCTCAATGGCTAGCCAACATAGTACCTGTATCCAAGAAAGATGGAAAGGTCAGAATGTGTGTTGACTACCGGATCTGAATAAAGCTAGTCCAAAAGACGACTTTCCACTACCGCATATCGACATACTAGTGGATAGTACTGCCAAATTCAACGTCTTTTCCTTCATGGACGGTTTCTGGTTATAATCGATCGAATGGCTCCCAAGACATGGAGAAGACATCTTTCATCACGCCATGGGGCACTTTTGCTACAAGGTAATGCCGTTTGATTAAAGAATGCAAAGAACTTACCGAGGGCAATGACTACTCTCTTCCATGACATGATGCACAAAGAGATTGAGGTCTACGTGGGCGATATGATAGCAAAGTCAATCGAAGAAGAGCATATAGACTATCTCTTAAAGTTGTTTCAACGACTAAGGAAGTTTCTCGAATCCTAACAAATGCACCTTTGGAGTAAGATCGGAAAACTCCTAGGTTTCATCACAACAAAGAGGAATTGAGGTTGACCTCGAAAAGTCAAGGCTATTCAAGAAATGCCTACACCACATACGGAAAAGCAAGTAAGAGGATTTCTGGACGGTTGAATTACATCTCCGATTTATCTCGATGATCAAGCACTGTGGGCCGATATTCAAACTTCTCCGCAAAGATCAGAAGGTTGTGTGGACAGAAGGTTGCCAAAAAGCATTCGACAGTATCAAGGAATACCTGTCAGAACCACCAATACTGATCCCTCCAGTTGAAGGAAGACCATTAATCTTATACCTTACCGATTAGAAGAGTCCATGGGTCGCAGATTGGACAACAGGATGATACCGGTAAGAAGGAGCATGCCATCTACTACCTGAGTAAGAAATTCACAGACTATGAAACTCGCTACTCCATGCTCGAGAAAACATGATGCGCTTTGGTATGGACTTCGAAACGTCTCCGCCAATACATGATCAATCACACGACTTGGTTAATTTCCAAAATGGATCCAATCAAGTACGTTTTTGAAAAGCCTGCCTTAACCGGGAGAATCGCTCGATGGCAAATGCTATTATCTGAATATGACATCCAGTACCGTGCCTAGAAAGTGGTTAAAGGAAGCATTCTCGCCGATCACTTGGCTTATCAACCGCTCAACGAATACCAATCTCTCAAGTTTGATTTCCCAGACGAGGATGTTATGTACTTGAAGATGAAAGATTGTGACGAACCGCTACTCGGAGAAGGACCAGATCCAGAATCCAGATGGGGCCTAGTCTTCGATGGAGCCGTAAATGTTTTTGGCAATGGAATTGGGGCACTCATCATTACTCCTGAGGGTTCTCATATCCCGTTTTCCGCCAGATTGCTATTTGATTGCACCAACAACATAGTAGAATATGAAGCATGCATCATAGGTATCGAAGAGGCCATCGACTTGAGGATTAAGATCCTTGACATATATGGAGATTCAGCCCTCGTGAGCAATCAAATCAAAGACAAGTATGAAACTCATCATCTTGGTCTAATTCCTTACAGAGATTATGCAAGACGGTTGTTGACTTTCTTCAACAAAGTTGGACTGCATCATATCCCTCGAGATCAAAATCGGATGGCGGACGCCTTGGCTACTCTATCTTCCATGTTCAAAGTCAATGATTGGAATGATATGCCTAGAATTCGCATCAGACGCCTTGAAAGACTGCATATGTATTTGCAATGTATTGACGATAAGCCGTGGTTCCACGACATCAAACGCTTCCTTCAAACACGAGAGTACCCACGGGCATCGTATAAGGATAAGAAAACTCTAAGGAGGCTTTCCAGAATTTCTTCCTCAATGAAGATGTTCTATACAAAAGAAACTTCGACATGGTTCCGCTCGATGCGTCGACTGCACAAGAAGCGATAACGATCGTCCATGAAGTGCATGAAGTCCTTCCGAACCCATTCAAATGGGCATGCAATGTCTAGAAAAATCTTGAGAGCGTGGATACTATTGGATAACGATGGAATCGATTGTAAACACGCCAAAAGATGTCACAAGTGCCGATCTACGCAGATAAGATCCATGTGCCACCGACTCTACTCAATGTTCTCCTCTCGTGGCCTTCTCCATGGGGCATCGACATGATTGGAATGATTGAACCAAAAGCGTCCAACGGACATCGCTTCATTCTAGTAGCTATTGATTACTTCACCAAATGGGTCAGCAGATCTTACGCCAACGCTACAAGACAAGTGGTTGTGAGGTTCATCAAGAACAACCTCATTTGCCGATATGGAATTCCAAGCAAGATCATTATCGATAATGGATCTAACTTGAACAACAAAATGATGAAAGAACTGAGGAATTCAAGATCGAGCATCATAACTCGCCTCCTTACCGCCAAAGATGAACAGACCGTTGAAATGCCAACAAGAACATCAAAAAATCGCCCGTAAAATGGTCATCACTTACAAAGACCGCACGAATGTCGCCATTTGCTCGCATGGGTATCGTACTCAAGACGCACTTCAACAGGGCAACTCCATTTTCTCTAGTATGCATGGAAGCTCCCGTAGAAGTTGAGATCCCATCAATGAGAGTTCTCATGGAAACAAAGCTATCCGAGGTCGAATGGTGTCAAAGCAGATACGACCAACCGAACTTAATTGAAGAAAAGCTACCGACCGCCTCTGTCACGGACAATTGTATCAAAGAAGAATGAAGAAAGTTGACAAAAGGTCCGACTCGTGAATTCGAGAAGGCGACTGTGCTTAAAAAGATTCTCTTTTCAAACAGATTCTAGGGAAAATGGACTCCTAACTACGAAGGCCCATACATCGTCAAGAGAAGCTTCTCTGTGCTATGACTCTCACAACCATGGACGGCGATGAACTCCGTATCCGTGAATGTTGACGCACTAAAAAATATTTTGTCTAAAAACAAAAGAACAATGGTAAGTCGAAAACCGAAAAGGCGGCTTAGGCAAAATGAGCGTCTCGGTGGATTGAAAACTTGAAAAGGCGATCCGTGCAAAAATTAGAGACAATAAATGAATTATCCCGATAGATCGAAACCGAAAAGGCGATCTAGGCAAAACAAGGATACAAAATGACAAAGTAATCAGTTAGTTTGAATGTTGTCCACATGAAGAATCTTCCATCAACGGATCTTCAATCAATTCTTCTGAAACAACAAGCACAGTTGGAATTCAAAGTTGTTAGGGATGGTAGCGGTTATTTGCTTTCAATGTAGCCTTTTCCTAATAAATTATCATTTCCAACTTTTGTAAATAGTCCATGGAATCACGCCTTTGGCTGATTACCATTCTATCAATAAATTTGAGTCTTGTGCCTTTTGTTTGCAATTCCTACTTTATTCTGTTTTGCAAAATAACGCTTTTATTTGTGAAAATCACTTTTGAAACTAAAATGTTTTAAATGAATTTTTACTTCAAAAATCTTGAAACAAAAGCAAAATTCTCCTTTGAAACTATGAACATGGAAAGAATTTTCAGCTTTTCCGAAGTGTTTTGATCTCCAAGGATAAAGACAATCGCTATGTGCAGCCTTCTCCTCAAAGAAATCATCAAAGGACGGTATTCTTATCCAAAAAGAATCCCCGACCAAGTTGCCAATGAAATACCTTTCTCGGAAAGTTTAAAACATGCAACTCAAATTCTTCATTAGTGAACATCTGCACCATTTGTTGCAATTTTCACCAAATATTTGTTCGAACTGTGACGCGGTCCTTTTCCCAAATATCTCTTTAGTGTCTTTGTCAAGTATTGTTAGCATGCATATAACATTCATGACATTCATACATAATAGCATCATTCATTGCATTTTTTGCATCTCTCAAAATGTTTGCTTCCAAATCACTGGTATAAATCATACTTACTCATACGAGTACAAGTCTGGTCCCAGTAGAATATCTCCAAGCAGAAAAGATACTTTTTTCTTTTTACCCCAACGGAGTATTCCCAAACAGAAGGGATATGTCATCCTTTTCCCGGCAAAGTCCCCAAGCAGAGAAATACATTTTCTTCTCTCTATCACATTCGCCAGCTGAGATTATCCCTCGTTGGGAACAATGTTTTGATTAACTTCTTTCTTTCCAGTTCATTCCTGGATAGAACACCGTTTGTTATTCACAAAGTTGAATACGCAACAACTCATTTCTCAAGATTTACCTTGTTATAGTTATCACTTCGCTGATAATTGGTAATATCTTCAAAACCCATTACCATGCTATATCACAAGGCAGATAATTGGTAATATCATTTCCATTTACCTTAAACATTGTCACAAAGTCGATGTAAGGTAATCTTTTGTTTCCAAATGAAACGATGTTCACATTCTCAGGAATCATTCTTTCCCCAATGAGACATATTGCTTGTTTCAAAGATAGGATTCTCTTTTCTCAAACAGATCGAGTCATCCTCATAAATTTTACCCATCGTGTCATTTCTTTGATATCCTTTGGTAAAACTTTTTAATCATTTTGCATCATCCGCATCTTTGGTATCTTAGGTCCAAAATTTTGCAGATTTCGATATTTAAGTCTCTTTACACCTATCAAAACGAAGATATTCATCTTCATCTCTCGTGTTAAAGAAACTTAAATAGGGCATCTTATACCCCAAATTTTGACCTAATATACCACCTTACATTTGCATCATCGCATAACTAATGATTCGCATAAAGAAGTATAACACTCACAGGTCAAAATTAGGGTTTCATCAGATTTTCATCTGATTCAAGAGCTAATCAATTAGGGTTTGAGATTTTCTCATATTATTTGATCTATCTTGATCAAATCATTAACCTTCAATCCTCAGATATCAAATTTTCTCACATATCAATCGAGGATCGACCAATTAGGGTTTTGATCGGGCATGAGAATTCTCTGACTTTTTGAACAAGAAATAACTTTTTTGGATAGAGATTGGTCATTATATCTTAGATACAACATCTTGACCTAATTTCTGGATTCAAAACATCATAGAGGTTCACAAAATTCATCAGTCGTTTTCAGAAACATCTGATGAAATTTCATCTGCACAGAAAAGTCAAACTTTGACTTTTGGTCAAATTTTTCAAAACAAAACTTTTTCCATGATCAAAATACTTCAAATGATCCATCATGATCATAAAAAATCAAAGAATTTGAAAAAGTCAACAAAAAGTCAAAAGTTTTCATACTTAGAAATTTTTCTAAGTGTTGAAATTTCTCATTTTTTCCAAACTTCAAGCCATTTTTTCACCTAGTTCCAATTGGAATTTGAAAAAACTCAAAACATGAAAGTTGTAGATCATGGAAAAATCTTTCCAAAATATCCAAGAACTCTCAAATCCATGGAGTCTAGCTACACGTTTGAAATTGAAACATAAGGCTCCATGAAACTTGATTTTCAAAGATTCAAAACTTCAAATTATAGGTCATTTTGTGTTTTTCTCATTTAGACCACTTGCCACCTTGCCAAATTGAGTCATCAAACTGATAAACATCAGTGAGAAGTGATAATTTAAATATTGGATCAAGTTGAATAATTTCACACATGGTGAAAAAAGGAACCTTCCTTTTGCTTTACAAAAGACTTTCTTGCCCCTTAAGCTTTCTTTGAATCACCAAATGCCATGTCCTACTTGCCTAACATTGCAGTCCTAATTGGCCTATAAAAGGATCACATTTCAAGCCTAAATCAACACCAAAAACATTGCAAAGTCATGCTTCTCACTTCTTTCTTCAAAATCAAGTAACATAACCATTTTTGAGAAAACTTGCAATTTTCAAAATTCAATGAAAACATGATAAATTTTGGTGTCTAACATGTTTCATGATCATTATTAAACTTGTTCCAAACTTAAAATTAACTTGAACAAGGCTGGAAATCAGAAATTGCATCTTATGCACATAAGCTTCCAAAACTGCCATAACAATCAAACCAAGCTTGGCTTTCTTTGAGTTCGAAAACCAAACACAATCCATATACATCATGGAGTTGATCCAAAACAAGAACAACAACCTGTAAATCCATTAACCCCATTTTCGAGTTTCACTTTGAATTGATCAGGTGGACTTGGCTGGAGTAATTGGAAAGGATCTCAAGGAAGTGCTATCATCAGACTTCCATACATGTCGATGAAGCTCAAATGATCAAGAAACAAAGAACGAAACACTCTAGCATCGATTTCGATCCTCACTTTTCGTATGCATATGAACTGTGATATCATGATTCCTTGCATCAATTGAAAAAGCTCTTGGCCATTCTCTTTTCGCACCTAACATGATCATTAACCCTCAACAAAATCAAAGAATCATAAAGCGTGCATCATTTAATTTGAAATCTTAAGTTTAGGGTTCATCGCGATTTCCAGGAATCCAAACATGATAGACTTAAAATAAATGAAATTAACAAACACCATCATGTTCGTGATGAAAAACCGAGCAACTTTGATGTTTACATCATTGAATTTGGTTGAGAAACGAAGATTTTGGATTGAATCAAAGAATCTGAAAATCAAAACCATAAACCCAAGCTGCGCGCTGTTCTGGTGTTCTTCAATTTTCAAATTTTTAAATAAGCCAATCTTATATCAACGCGTGTTCTGAGTCCACTAACGCTCCAGCGCATTTGGTCTAGTGGTTGTCTGCTTGCCCTTAAGGTCTTCTTGCCACGCATCCACCTCAATGGTCATGGGTTCAACACCCATCAGGACCATTTTTTTCATTCTTTTTTAAAAAAACTTTCAATTTTTTCATGTTTTTTATCAAACTTTCAACATTTTTTTTGACCAATCAAAACTTCTCATTTTGAGATGATTTTTTTAACACTTGTCAATAAATACATCTATTTTGTGATAATGCAAAAATTTTCAGAAAAAACTTTCATCTGATTAAATTTTAATCGAGCCGAAAACGACGTTCTGAACTCTTTTCAAACCTCCTTAAAAGGTGAATTTTTAAAGTTTTCGACTTCCGATTTTTTTCAAAACTTTTCATAAATGAACCTCACATTTTCAAACATTTTCAAAATCATTTTTCAAAACATTTCATCAAACTTGCATCTTTTTACCATGATCGATCCGATTTAAAACGATAAAACTGATTTCGTTTCCTCTCGAATTTCTCGATCGATCATGGGCCTTACGTGTAAGTCCCAACTTTATGTACATATTTAATTTTACTTGTACATACTCAAATCATCATTGTTAATATTCAAACGTAAACAAATTTCTTTCGCTTTTCATTCGCTTGTTTATATCGAATCCATTGGTTCTAAAGGAAGGTTTCTTCGAAATAAATTTCTTTTGACCAATGGGCCTCCATCATGGTGTAAGTCCCATAACATTCTTTTATGTACATAATATTTCTTTGTACATATCAAAACTTTCAAACACATACAAATTTTTATCCGTACATAATATATACTTTTTATACTCAAGTACAGATAAACTTCGATCGCTTGTTTTCACTTCACTTGTGTATACACAAACCAACATTCTTATGTACATATTCATTTCTTGTACATATCAAATTCTTTTCATACAAACTTTCATCTGTACATAATACGATACTTTTCATGTATAAAATTCGATCGCTCGTTTTATTTCATCCGTATATTTTACATCAATACCATTGATATTGAAAGGAGCATTATTCTCGTGAAACTACTTTCAAACCAATGGGCCTCCCTTATGGTGTAAGTCCCAACCTCCTATGTACATCCATTTTTCTTTGTACATAAAACTCGTCTGTGTACATATTCATTTCCTTGTACACGACAAACTTGTAAATAATCAAGTTATGCTATTTTTAACGCTCGTTTACGTACACTTGTTTATATTTCATAAACTCACTGTAAATAAACATCATGCATTGTTTATATTTCCTTCATAAACTCCCGGAATACATATCACACACACACACACACACACTGTTTATACAACCTAGTTATAACATAACAATTAGACTAATCAATAGGTTCCCACAGATAGCCTCCGCTGGTTTCATACAAGATAACTCATCCTTAGTTGAGTTTAGCCTCGCTGGCTTTATACAAGACAATCCATCTCGCATGGGTTAGCCGCTGGCTTCATACAAGATAATTTATCTCCAATGAGTCTAGCCTTCTCTTGGCTTCAGACAAAGAAACTCCCCACAGAGTTAGCCCGCTTAGGCTTCATATAAGACAAACACTCCCATGTTGAGTCGCCTCCTTGGGCTTTGTTCAAAAGAACTCCTCATTGAGTTTAGCCTTCTTGGGCATCACACAATGAAAGAGACAGAAATCTCAACAGCCTCCTATTGGGCTTCCAATACAAAGAATCACCCGCGCTAAGATAGAACCCCGAAAGGATGGTTTTGAAATCACTTTCAAATTCCCAGAGTAAAATTTCCCTGAAATTGCTCTTATTCAAAAAGGACTGGTTTCTGTGAAACCCTTCAAGCCAAAGCCACCATACCCTATAGCTTCCTCTTGAGCTTCATACAAGGACCCTCGATGACCCTCGAATGCCTCGGCTAACAATACAAGGACCCATGGGCTTTTAAAAGCATCCCTTTAATCCAATCAATTTCTCCTAGATTTAGACATCTATCATCTCTATGGAAGAAGTATCTCTATCACATCACATATATCAAAAAACTTTTTTTAAACTTTTTCATAAACTCTTTTCAAACAAAACATCTCTTAAAGAAGTGGTAACGCCAGTACACTCAAGCAAAACACCCAATACTTACAGTTAAAAGATTTAATCATCCTTTTCAAACATCTTTCTTAAACATGTAAGTGGTAACGCTCATACACTCAAGCAAAACACCTAATACTTACGACGAAAGATTTTAATCAATCAAACTTTTCAAAAATGTATGTGATGAAATAGATTAGATACATTTTCATTAAGATGACATTTGTCTGCTCTTACTAACATCCCGCTTGCTTTCCACTAGCATAAGTGGGAACTACGATTGCTCCGACTTTCTCAACATCCTTTGAGAATACGTGAGGCACAAGGTCTCATCCTTGCCGAGCAAATTTCTATCTCCTCGACCAAACAAACCATAGAACCTTGTAGATCCGAGTTGCCTCGATTCCCACTAGGGATATGTATGCAGATCCCAGTATCTTTGCGAAACAATAATAAACACTAGAATCCCACATAATCTATTTCTTAAAATCCAAAGGAGAAACTTTCCCAATCATAGAAATAGCAATTGAAACACACAAACATATCAAACATATTCATATATAAAGTGTAGATAACTACATATATTTAGGGTGCTCCATCTATTCCTTTATATAACAACCCCTTACTCGAATCTCCCAATGCGTTACGCCTAGTTTGCGCTAGTCACGCATACCAATATCAATTGAGGGTATTTCACCTTTCCCTTTTCATAATCATTAAATCATCTTTCTTGTGTTGAAAATAATAAAGCTTGATGCTGGCATCTTTATAAACAAATCAAAAGATTTAAATGTTGCATCAGAATTCGAACTCACGTCGATCCTCGCGCAGCCACCTTTAACGAACACATAGCAGCCATCTCATCAGCTAATCTGGCCGGATAAGACCTTTACTCCTTTAAATGCAAAGAAGGAAGACATTTGGAAAGACGTTAATCATTTGAATTTGTTTAGCATTCCATGGAAACCGCGGTCGGTGAACGCCATGATGGGAAAAAACACCGAGGCATGGTGCGCTTATCATAGGATCCAAGGACATTCGACGGAAGATTGTACTATTTTAAGTCGGGAAATCGAAAAACTGATTCAGATAGGAAACCTCTCATCGTATGTTAAGCACAACTTGGATCAATCCGACAAGCGTAGTCCACCACCAAAAGGAGAAGATACCTCTGGGTCACCTTCAAAGAAGAAAGGAAAAGAAGTTGAAGAAGTTCGTGAAGCTATGCTTACACAGCATACACTTAATACCATCTCTGGGGGATTTGCTGAAGGGGCCCTACAAATTCAGCTCGAAAGAGATACGCCCGGGGAGTGATGCACGTAGCACAAGACGACCCTTCTGATGGGGACCCTGGAAGTGTGACTTTTTCCCGTGAAGATGCCAAGGGGATTATGCCTCATGAAAATGATCTCATGGTTATAGAGGTGCAAATCAGAGATTAGGGAGTAAATAGAGTCCTGTAGATCCGGGTAGCTCAGCAGGTGTCATATACTGGGAAGCTTTCAAAGGCATGGACTTCAACCCTAAGGAGTTGCTACCTTTCAGTGGGACTCTTGTGGGATTTTCTGGGGAGCAGGTGCAGGTCTTGGGACATCCTACAGTAATAACGACATTTGGATCCGACGAGAATGCTAAGGATGTTCGTGTCTGGTACCTAGTAGTGAACGCACCATCGTAGTACAATATTATCATTGGCCGCCCTTCCTTAAATGTATTGGAGGTGGCTTTATCAATATTGCATCTCACCATGAATACCCGTTGAGAGAGGGCCGAGTGACAGTAGTTCGGGGAGATCAGGGCCTAGCCCGGAAATGTTACAAAGATAGCATGAAGATGAAGCGACAACCAGTCCCAGCTGAAGAGACAACAAATCATAAGGTAAATGTAGTCGACATCGATCCCACGAGGATATTCTGGTTCCTCGGGAGGAAACTAAAGAAGTGCAGATTGGTTCTCAGTTATCTGAAATTACTCATCTTGGTACTTAGATGACTATGGAAGAGGAGGCCGAGGTCATTGAGATTCTTAGATGAAATTTTAACCTTTTTGCCTGGAAGCCGTCAGACATGCCAGGAATAGATCCAAGTGGAATGTGCCATCACTTAGCTCTTGACCCTGATGTTAAACCTGTTTCATAACGGAAGAAAAAAATTGGTGAAGAGAAAATAAAGGATAATTTTATTTGATAATTGTCGATTAAATTATTATTTGATTTTTATCAAATAAAAAAGATCTATTCTAATAATTATTTAAGGATTTAGACGTGCATTGTGTGTTAATTATTTACTCACCTCTTGCATGTTTGTATGAATTATTCACAATTGTACACTTCACACACTTGACATAAAAAATTTAATTTCTCATTTTGGCTCGTATGTCAAAAAAGGGTCTCATAGTTTGGAATGAGCATGGTCATTCTCACGAGGTTAATCAAAGCCCTTGTTTGCTTTGATTAATGATAACCCGAATAATTTGGTCCATATACCAATCATCCATGCACAAGGGTTTCATAGTTAGGGATAGGAGCACCTATTCTCACGAGATTAATTAAGTCCATATACTTGATTAATCATGACCCGATTCAACTTCTCTTGGTCCCTATACCAAATATCTAAAACACTTTCATAATCAAAGTTCCAAACCTCGATCCAACGTCGAGTGATTTTCAAAACTCTTTCCATAATAAACTCCGAGTATTTAAATTGTTGGTTGCTAGACCAATTATTTAAAAAACTTGTGCCAAATGAATTCCGAGTCTTTAAATCGTTGGACACTAGACCAATTGTTTAAAAACTCTTAATAACATGAACTTTGTTTCACTTCACTTTTTTTCATAAGAAAACTTTTTGGGATGATAGACGACTGGTTGAGCATTGAGTTCCTTTGGTTTCTAGTATTTGAATCATAGGACGCTAGTCCTATTGTTTGGTACTTTTCACCCACTTAAAATCAACTCAATTCACTCAAATATTTTTTCGCTCATATGCGACCATCAAACTCTTTTCTTATAAAGAGTGTGCAATAGCCATTTCAAATACAAACAAAGACTTAGCTTTTCAAACAAACCAAACAAGTCAAAGTTCAAGCATTTGAAATGTCTAATGCACAATTTTTCTTATAAAATCAACACAACCAACTTAAACATTTTC